>JABUQX010011636.1:0-10000 GCA_015478945.1 Trachelipus rathkii | reverse complement strand
CCTGAGTATTTAGAAAAAACTTGTGTATCTTCGGGCTGGGAATTTGTTTTTTTGTTTTTTTGTTTTTCTTTCATTATTTACGTTTAAATTTACGATTTGTGTGTTCATCCCTCGTGATGATACGCTTTATACTTGGTTTATTCTCCCTTGTAGGCAATGCTGCCGTGTGTTTGGTATCGTAATTTTGATGGCATACTATTCTTGTGTTGGAGTATTCTGCCTCTGCTGCATCTCTTGTATCTGAGGAGTGTCTCTCATTTCATGGGTACAGTCTGGTTCTATCATCTATGGTGATAACTACAATTGTATCTGGATGATTTTGTTTACTTATATGAACTGTTACTTTTGTTTCTGGGTGTCTATCATCTATGATTACTACTCTTATATCTGAGTGATTACTATATGTTGAACTGCCTACTTTTTGTATCTGGGGTGTCTATCTTTCTTATGGATTACTACTCTTGTATCTGGAGTGATTTTCTACTATCATAAACTGCTACTTTTTGTATCGATGTGTCCGTCATTTTTGGAGTGAGCACTTGTATCTGGTATGATTCTCTCCTTGTATGTAGTACTGCTCTTGCGTCTGAGGTGTGTCTGCTATTTATCGAGACTACTCTTGCATCCTGAAAACATCCCTCTCATCTATGAGCACTGCTCCCATTTCTGTGTTTAAATTAAGTAATTGAGTACTTTGTCCTGGTTATGGAAGTACTGTCTTGTACTTGAGTGATTCTCTACAGTATGGAGTACTGTTCTCATACTTGAGATGTTCTGCCCTTGTATATATAGAGTACTCTCTTGTATCTGCGTCTATTCTATTCTGTGTAGAGTTCTGCTCTTCATATCTATGTTAAATTGGGTTCCTCTAATCGACAACTTCCATCGAAGATCGTCTTAGGCTTATAAACAATAACGATTTATACCTATCACTGCTATTGATGATCTTTCTCTTCCTAAACGCATTCCCATCTGTAGATTTTAAGAATTTGTGATTTTTGTCACTAAAATTCCATCGTCATCATTTCTGTGTAAAAACCCAAATATACCTATATATAGTCACTAACTACCTCATATAAACTAACTATACTATACTATATACTACACTATACTATCTATATAGTAATGCCATATATACCTATATATATTACAGTTACTATGTTACATTACTATACTATACCGTATTACTATATAATAAATATATATATTTATATATAAACGATTAATTACTAGGATATATAATAATATATATAACCTAATTATAATTATAACTTTACTATATTATATAATACTATCAACCTATAATATCAATATATTACTTTATAATTACATATACGTTATATATATATTAACCACTTACGATATCACCACCTACTACTATCATATTTGCCGTTTTACACAGAATTGATAACTCATACCTAATCTACATATACCTATACCTATATATAAATATATATAATATATATATACTAATTATACCTATATCAGATTTATCTACAAATATTCCTATAACATAGCTATAATATATATATACTATATATAGTATATATATATTTGGCGTTTCTACAACAGCAATGCACTTACATACTCATTACTCATAGTACATATAGCTTACTACTATACTATATACTATGTATATGTTACTCAACTATACGATACTTCATATAACTATATCATATCAGTACAATACGTATATTACCTACCTATAATATAATATACTATACATAGCTAACGAGCTGCCATCTCAGCATTATGCAATCGACTCTGCACGCCGTCGAGGACTCTTTCATGGCCATTCTACTAAAATCCTTGAACGACAATAGACCTCATATGGTCGGCGGGCGACAGCGCCCGTGCGATCAAAACACAAATTTCAGAAGGCGCATGCAGAATGATTAGTCGAGGACCTTAAATTAGCAATGACTGCTAAGAAAGCGAAACATAAAACAAACAAGCACCTCCTCTCCAAGAACATCTGTCCCTTTCAGCATAGGCAGAATTGTTGAACTTGTTCATAAAATATAATTACACCTCTCCCTAGTTCTGCTGCTCGTAGAGCGAATATTTAGTTACTGGTGCGCGCATATTTTGAGCAAAGAGTCAGCCTTAACTTGCTTTTAATTATTGAGCAGCTAATCTTTTTGAAAAGTAATCATGACGCATCTCTTGTTCTTATGCGCGCACGAAGACATGAGACCGAGCAATCAGAACACATCTTGTCGATTTGCTAAATATTCATTCAATTTTTCACTATTAATATTATAAATAAAATCGTGGTTGTAAATCATATACTTATTCAGCGTATTATAATATTAAACCCTTTTGGAAAGTCGCAATTATGAGTCGCGAAGACGTGCCGACGTGCGGACTGCCTGATAGCGGCACGGTTGATGACGTCCTGCGAATAGTGTGCCGGCAGAGTGCGCTAGCGACTACGTGTTCTCGAGGTGCGCGCAGCGTCCGCTAGCGACTACCCCCTAAATGCCAGCCGGCGGCGTGCCACCTCTGATCACCCTATAGTATAATACTATATATATAAATAATACTACTAAATTCCTATATATAGTATATATATATATATATATCACTACCTATACTATATATATATATAATATAATATTATATATATATAATATATATATACATCAATAGTCATATAAGTTTTACACTCGGTATCTAGAATGCAGACCACAACCGTCAGCCATGCTATACTAAGTTCTAACCTTTATGGGTAAAAAAAAATGCTTTGTCCTGCTTCATAGCGCGCCTATCCAGGCGCCGGAGAATTGGCCTGTGCGCCTATGCTTATGTTCCGCCTTCTTTAAAAATTGCTTGCGCCTATGCACCTTGCGCCTACGACATCATAGGCGCCATTAGCAGGCGCAACTCAGTGGCGCAAACCCCCAACCCCACTCTATAAATATTATACTAATATTATAATATATAATATTAGTATATACATTATATAACTTATATAACCTATATACTAATATATATATACTATATATATAAATATTATACTATACTATAGTATATAATACTATATATATATAATATATATATATATATAATATATATCTAGCATATGTGTAATAGTCAGTTTAGTCGTAATCCTAGTCAGATATTCGATTAATTTTTCCGATAAAATAAAGTAGCCTTATCGGAGTATTTGTGCCTGGCTTCCCAACGCTCTATAAATCAATATTTTGTTCGAAAACGTTAAAATAAACTCTGACTTCGGCAACATTTACATAAAATATTTGTTAACACAAATGAATTTATTGTTTAATACCGCATTACGTATTATATCCAACCTTAAATGTTGCCGTATTTACAACTACCAGAAGTTACATAAATACTATTTCACTCTTACATTACAACGCTTATAATCTTGCCGTTTGTCCGAACAAACCGTCAAAAAATTTTCACAAAAATCTGACTTCCGCCATAAATTTTTTGTCAATGACAATATATATTTTTTTTAAGTACGTATATATTTCTTGTTTTTTTTTTTTAACTATAACGCAATTCCACTAGGGTATGTGCACAACGCACAGTTGCGACCGTACCTGCAGGGCAGACAACTCGCCTGAAGCGCCACTTCCTCTAATGCCGCCACTGCACGCGCTAGCGCCTTTGCCGCTACGTTCTTATAGGGCAATCACCCGCCGCTACGTAGCGCGCATCAGACCAGACACGAAGCGCCTCGAGCGCACGGCTCCATGCCATTGCCTGTACGGACAACCCTATTGTGCATAATTTACCCTTAACATTGTATCTCACTTAAGTTAAAAAAACTTTACCCTACTATCTATATATACTACCATGATACTCAACTCTACGATAGTTATATGTATATTATTATACATATCATATAGGGGGTAATATAGTATACTTCTACAATTAGTTATTATATATATATATATGATATATTAATTATAATTATATTTAAAACAATAACCTAGTAGACTTAATATTTTTATTTATGTGTAAATGGTGTGCATAAATTAGAACGCATGTTTTTTTTTGCGTTTTTTATTTCTTTTATACCTATTGCATGCATTCGAACACATCCTGCAATTAAAAAGACTTGACAACTCATTTCATTTCTGATTAATTAAAAATCGATATATCTTTTCTAAAATATCCACTATCGTTAGGATGTACCCAAACCTGACTCACTTCTTACCATATACCTATACGTATATACTACTACTAATACTAGTATACTTAGTATATATATACTATATATCTATATACTATACATATTATATACTACTATACTTATATATATATATAATATCATATAGCTATATATATATAATATATACTTTATAGTGTGTCTGTGTGTGGTGTGTGTGTGTCAGACCGATATTTTAGTGACGCATGTACACTCCAGAGAACGGCAACTCCTCCATACCACAAATAAATGACATATTTGGAATCAATATTAAAGATTTACGAACAGGCGCGAAAAAAGAGTAAAATAAATGGAAAATTAGCCCAAAATAATTTTTTTTATTTGTATTAAATTTAAGACAAAGCCCTTCGATAACTGCTCTTTGAAAAGACAGCCTTCAATGTATTGAATATACAACCAGGCTGCTGAACTTATCGTTAAAATCATGAAAAGCTATTCTTTTGCGTTGCTACTGCACACTGATTCCACAACGTGTTTTAAAAGAACCTTTATCCATGAAACTAGCCAACCAAAACACAAATGGCAGGATGGTGGTTTCCCATCTCCTAGCGACATTGGCGCACTCGAATAACGCTCAATTAAGAGCTTTATGGAAGAAGACAGGCTAGAATTTTTCTTTTTATTTGTAATTAGAAAGTCTGGCAAATATGTTTTTAATCCTGTCTACCACAGTATAGCAAAAAACTTCAATTAATGCTGAGCAGATCCAAAAGCATTGCTTATCAGCTGTCCGACCCTAAAGTTTTTAACCCTTTTATATAAATCTTTTACCCGCGGCTGGGTAAACTTTAGGGGCTGTTTGAAGGAAATTATGTCAATTGGGTCTTCATTGTGCACATGAGAAACGCGTTCCTTTCATATGTCTAGTTTTTGCGTCCTCGCTTGATTCAGCATTTAAATAAATTACCACTTCAATATTGCAAGATTAAAGACGTGTGCCTTTTCTCCACCTTCTTCCAGAAACCGTTTTATTCATATTTTATGATGCATTCAACATCTTGTCATATCTTTTGCCATGTTTATAGTATCAGCGCAAGGTTTCGAAATTTAATATCTTTCAAAGACCCAGCGTGGCCCCCTCAAACATCTAGGGCTTTCGCCCTCTTTAGAGTTGTGTGATATGGTTTTTATTTTTCAAGTGATTAATCACAAATATCAAAATATTGATCACAATTTCCTAAATATTCAGTTTCAAAACACGTTTTGCTAGACGCTCCAACACTTCCCTTGCCTCCTTTCAGTGCTCCCGCGCTCTCGAAGAACAAAAAAATAACAAACTATTTGTCAGACAATAGGCTCAAAGAAATTTAACAAGATAAAAAACACAAGTCTGAGACAAGCAGTACCAGGTGTCCATTCTTATGCTTATATCAATACTGCCTGAAAACCCAGCAGATCTGCTTACCAGAAGTGTTACAAACCCATAGAGAGGCTTTTCAAAATGCCATCAATGATTAAGGTTCCTTCTGGATTCTTCTTCAAGATCAATATCCTCAATTGGGCGCTATACTAAGCATCAAAATTTTGTCTGAGGTCCAATTAGGAAAAGACTTTCCAAGTCACACATCTATTGGTGTAATCGTCTTTGTTACCCTTTAAGGTTTACTCAAGTGTGCATAAGCCTTTATAGGGTAATCAACAAATATTCACAAATTCATCTAGCCGGAGTAATTTGCTGGTGCATGAAAATTCGATGACTGCAGGAAAGCTTCCAACTCTATTGCCGCTCTAAAGATAACGCACAGCACCTTGCTCTTCCCTAAGACAACTATTATTTCTCCAACATTCCTAAAAGGATGAAATCTCAATGCTACGTTACATGAAACACAGCTCTCCTCATTATATAATCAAATGCTTGCGCCGGTGACAGAGGCGAAACATTGCAAAAACACTTATTATAATTATTACTGATGCCGACATAAATGTCGACAATTCTTCTCTGGCAATGGCTATCACCACCTCACTAGCTATCATAAACACATTTTCATCTCTACGGTGTCAACACCCGATGTTGTTCCAACGCAGCTATCAATTCTAATCACCGATACTTCATGACTTCTCGGCACTATTACAAGTAAAGTGCCAGGACTGTAAACGAATGTTCCTGTCCAAGAGCGCATCACTTGCCAAAAAATTACACAACCATTCCCTTATTAAATCATCAAAAATTACAATCTTCTTCATCACCTAGAGTTAATATATTTGCGCCTCCACATTTTCCCAGCAATACTGGACCTATGTGGAGGTTTACAGCGACATCTCATCGCTAGAAGCAAACAGATAAGAGGAATAACACCAGCACCCGCCCACTTCAATTTATATCACTATATATACACTTATACAAATTAGATAGTATATATCATATATATATCATATATATACTTAATATCCACCATACTATATATATATATAATATATATTATATTACTATATATATATTATATTACTATATATATAACTATATATATATATACTATACTATCATAGCATATTCACCATTAACATAACTCATCACCTACTACGCTATATATAACATATCACTATATATATACACTATACCTACTACTTATATATTACTACATTATATATAAACTATATATATACTATATATATATTACAGTATATACTATATATTATCATATATGTACTATATAATATATATAAATATATATAGTATATATATATATATCATAATATATATATACTATATTATATATATACTATATATACATCTTTAACTATATACATATACTATATATATTTAGTATATTATATAGCTATATATCTGATAAATGTTTCTAGTATACACGTATATATACCTATATAACTATAATATAATTACTACTATAATATATATATTATATATATACTAATAATAACTATATATATACTATACTATATATAATATATCAATAGTACTGCTATATATATACTACATAATATATATAGTCACAGAAAGAGATAGAAATGTTGGGTATCGTATTTTTCTGAGAGTATTAGTATTTCAGAAAGAAAGATTTATAGAAGTTGTATTTTTAAGTAAGCTAAAATTCGTAAGGTTTTTAAATCTACTTTTGAGATCCGCATGAATAGAATCGGAAAGTTAAAGTCGTAAGGTGGCGCAAGATGCAAAAGATAGAGAAAGTTTTGAATGGGTAAATAATGAGAAAATTTTGAATGGAGTGCTCAGTCGTCGTCATTGGAATGAGTTGAGTTAGAAGATAAACTAAGAAAGAGGTCTCTACCAAAATGATAGGAAATAGAGGAGCTCTGAGGGATACAGCTTTTGACGGGGAAGAAAGATGAAGTAGCCCCATCGCCATTTGCTGATATAGAGCAATTTGAAAAAGAGAAAATGCTATGCATGAGTTAGCAAGTGAAAGAGAAAATGAGACGGAATGGAGCTTAGAGTGTGGAGCTGAATGACCACTAGTGTCTCGACTCTCGATGATGCTTTACCCTATCAAAGGCCTAGGATTTGTTATTAGCATATTCAGCAGGAGTATTGACTACAGGTTCATCGGAACGAATAAGATGATCACTACTACCCAGACGAAACACCTCCCGGCCGCACCCGCGACCCAACAACACGCATCACCACTGAAACCCCACTCCACCCTCGCACGCCCACCACGCAACTGCCCCCCACACACCCCAACCACCACCACCACACACCAACAACCAACCGCAATCAAACACCTGGACCGCCCGCGCACTCCCACAACCCTCACTCCAGGACATCCAGGCCGGAGTCCGGACAGCCGCAGCCGCAGCTACCACGACCGCTCCTGACAACCACCTCCACAAATCACAGCCACACCACCTTATCCACCGCAGCGGACCACCACTACTCAACCGTCTGGCGGCCTACTCAACACAGCAGCTCTTCCATCGAGGCCCACGCCACACGCGCCGCACAGCCAGACACATGGCACAGCCCTTCCAACGCAGCGTACACACGCGACACCATACAAAATCGCCACCCTCCCCACAGTCCAGCCGCCCCATCACAACCCACCCACACCCCCCTCGTGTTTTACTGTTTATTTACCCTAAACTAAAGATCAACATAATATATATACACTAACGCTATCAACTACCTACCTATACTACTCTATATACCCTCCTCTATACCATCTCACTTTACACATCCCCTACTACATCAATACACTGATATCACTAACCTAACCACACTCACTCTACCTACCATATAACCCGTACTTACATATATACAATACCTATATATAATTTATAACCCAATCCACGTATATATATAAATCAAGAATTTACTTTCTATCCATAATTAATTCATTTTTCCACCACAGCAGTCTACCCCCCAAACCACATTGCACATACAATCAAGACGAACAACGAACACAACATCTCTTCAATCCCATAGAAGAATCTTTACAGTGAAAGACCTTAAAGATAAGCAATCAGATTACAATGTCAAGCAGCCGTTCCTCAAAACTCGTTACAAATTACACCGACATACGCTCTAGTTCCACCTTAACTTACAGAAACTTCACTCGACTCGACTACCGGCGTTTACCCAAGGCTTTCGCTTGTTGACCCCTTTATAATCATCTCTAGGATGTTGAATTTTTAATTGCTCGAGTTGCTGCCAGGAGGAAGATATACTTTTATCTATATTTATATTGCTTGTGTGCTATATGAACAAAAACTGACTGCAAACGCCGACAAGCTTTTTTATGTATTCATTATTATTATTATTATTATTATTCCATTATTGTCATTATTATTTATATCTTATTCCATTATTATTATTATTATTATTGATATTAATTTTATTATTTTGATATATAAAGTTATAGATGATTCTTTTATCTTTGCACTTACTATATAATAATATATTACTATATATATACTATAGTACCATATACTCAACTATACTAAGTCACTAATATATTATACCCACACTAGTAATTCACATACCACAGCACCTAATACTAACCACAATAACCTCGATCTAAACACCTCATACTAGCATCTACCTTACCACACACACACCACACCATACGCCACGCCATACATCCTCCCGTCATACTACATAACATACCTTCATACCAATGATTAATCTACCTAGCCACCACACTAACCCTAATTCATGCTCAAACCACACTTATCTATGATGACCGGAATTTACCTATCCATTAATATCTAGTATGTGAGACACACCTACTCTACACCCACTCTCAGACTCGTAGCACACTGTCTTCACTACCGCATGACATCTTCAATATATACTCAACTTTAATTCACTAGACTTCATTACTAAATACGATTACCTATATATATATACTCTATACCTCCATAATATATACATACATATATATAGTATATACATACATATCACTACTTACTTATATATATATATAGTAACTATATATATATATATCATATATATATACTATTATTATATATATATATACTACTACTCATTATATATATATATCATAACTATACCACCCGCTTTAAATACCGTCTATGTACTAATGAATAACTACTATACTTATATTAATTACTATATACTACTAATATCCTATATAAATTGGATAGAGTAATATGTAAATATTTCAATAAGTTTTAGTTTTCTTTAATTAGCTATAACGTAGGATTGTTTCACTCCTTTAAAAAAGAGTAAAAATTAATTCTAAATATTAAAATAAATTTATTTGGAAAAATTACTTGTGTTCGAAGAAGGCTTTACGAAAGCCCCCTCAATTAATTTTAGGGTTTGAAAGGCAAAAGGTGTAGCCCCGGGAAATCTTCCCCTCG
>JABUQX010011635.1:15000-52500 GCA_015478945.1 Trachelipus rathkii | reverse complement strand
ACAATTTAAGACATGTAAGTGATACAGCTTTGAAACTTTAAGACAATGTAAATATCTATACAGTTCACCTTTCCTTAAAATTTGAAAGGATTATCTTTTATTAAAAAAAAGTTACAGAAATATTCTAATCCCTCCACCCAGCAATGAAATCTGATATGCTAAAAAAAGAGGAATTTTTAGTTTTTTTTTTTTTTTTTTTATAAGATAATAATTTCAAATTTTCAGGAAAGGTGAACTGTATAGATATTTATATTGTCTTAAAATTTCAAAGCTGTATCTCTTACAGAAAAAAGTTTTATCGTTTCTCAAATTTCAAACAAAAAAATTTGTCGTGTTTTGTGGGTTACAGGAATATTTTTCCAATTCTTTTTTTATAATAGATAATACTTTCAAATTTTCAGGACATGTAAGATAAATGTTTATTTATATTGTCTTCAAGTTTTAAAACTCTATCTCTTATATATATAAAAAGTTATGGACTACAAAGCTTTAAAATCCAAATTAGTTAAAAAAATTATATATTTTCTTTTCCACAAAAATACCAAAAATCCATACCACATGAAATGCTAAAATTTCTTTTGAATTGCTTTTAAAATATATATATAGGGTATATATAATAATATAATATATATATATATATATATATATATATATATATATATATATATATATATATATATATATATATATATATATATATATATATATATATATATATATATATATAAAATTTCAAAATGTAAAAAATTTAAAACTTATAAAACAAACCTCTGTATCACTGGATATTCTGATTGAGTAAGCTTCCTTGATGAAACTTCTAAAATCAAGAAGTCGATCCAAATTTCATTTACATCTTGCTCTAATACAAAGAAATCTTTTCATGAAGTAATTTTCTAACCACAACACAGTCCCCCCAGCAAATATGCTGGTATTAAACCCCGCAATAATATAGGGGGATTGGGTATCACAGATTAGGTTATTACCTGCTTATCATCACTACATTTAGATATCAAATCTAAAACAGAAAATATAAAATTTCAAAATGTAAAAAATTTAAAACTTATAAAACAAACCTCTGTAAAACTGGATATGCTGATTGAGTAAATTGATGAAATTTTTAAAATCAAGAAGTCTATCAAAATTCTTGGTGGGTTACTTCATTAACAAACTTGCTTGCTCATTCATCAAACATCAAGATGTGAATAAGAATTTTCACTTCAGCAGTCCCCCCAGCAAATAGCTGGTACTAACCCCCCCCCCCCAAATAAAGGAGAAGTTGGTATCACAGGTTAAGAATTAGGCTACCTGCTTATTGTTACTGTTTCATGCTGGTAGAGAATCTAAAACAGTGATATATATATATATATATATATATATATATAATATATAAAATATATATATATATATATATTATATATTATAATAATATATATATATATATATATATATATATATATAAATATATATATATATATTATATATATATATAATAATATATATATTATATATATATATATATATATATATATAATATATAATATATATTAATATAAATATATGTATATATATATAAATATATATTTATAATACAATTTCCAACCCGTGAATTAAATATTATAAATTATTATTATATTTTGTTTATATATAAAAATATAATATATATATAAATATTATATATATATATATATATATATATAATATATATATGATTCAAAATAAGATGAGCCTACCTAATATGAGCAAATTAAAAAAAAAATTTTAACCCGGTCAAAATTTGGATATGCATACACATACCTCTTGTCTGAATGCCTTTCAAAATTAACTATACAATGTGTATTCCATCATCTTGAAAACACCACGATTAAATGGTTATAACAATTTCTGAAAAAAGAAAAGCAGTTGTAAATCTAGTTGGGTTATAAAAAATAATTTCATAATATTGTCCTGAAAAGAAAAAATTTTAAATAGCAGCATGCTCATTCATACCTCTTGTCTCTATTTCTTTAAAATTACAACTATACAGTGTTAGATCAATATTTAAAAAACCCCCAAGATGAAATTGTGATATGTGCACCATAAAAAGTATTATAATTTGTGACGATTCGTTCATATAAATGAAAAAAATATTTTGACCTATAGACACATTATTAAAAAAAACAATCTACTGTACTTAGAGATCTGATATATATATATATATATATATATATATATATATATATATATATATATATATATATATATATATATATAATATATATATATATATATATATATAAATTGATGAAGGGGTGACTCGGACCACCATTGTTTTTCGTATTTTACGTATTATTATTGACATTTTTATTACGTATAATTAATTTAAATATAATAAATAATTACTTATAAAAAAAAAAAATTAAATAAAAAAAAAAAAAAAAAAAAAAAAAAAAAAAAAAAAAAAAAAAAAAAAAAAAAAAAAAAAAAAAAAAAAAAAAAAAAAAAATGAAATTTATATATAAAAATGAATTAAAAAGCTATCAAATTTTCACGCCAACATCAGTTAATGAAAGACCTTATTTTTATTCTTATTTTATGTATCATTATTGACATTTTTATTACTTATTACAAATTTTAATATTATAAATAATTATTATATTAAGTAAAAATTAAAATATAAAATTGAATTTATATGTAAAAGAGGAATTTAAACAGATGGTCATCACCCTCAATGGTGTCCGATTCACCCCGTCCATGGTCAGGCTGAAGGAGCTTTATTAAAACTTTAATAAAACTTTTATTATTAGAATTACATTATTATTTTTTTGTGTACTTATTACCTACTATATGGCCTTGAATTTCAGAAAAAAAATTCCAAAAAGTGCTTTAGGGGAAAGTCGGGAGACGAAGTTATACCTAAAGTGGTCCAAGTCACCCCGCCCAACGCTATATATATATATATATATATATATATATATATATATATATATATATATATATATATATATATATATATATATATATATATATACTACACGAACTTTGGGGTGTATAGGCCTAGAACAGCTATATTAAACTTGGGTAAAGGTATAGCACAGGACTCCACATATTTTCTGAAAAAAATTTCTAAGTTCAAAAAAATTTCTAAGTTCAGAAAAGTTAAGTTAAGTTAAATTTTTTGAGAAAATTCTTTAGTGGAAAGCTTCTGGAATTATGCCAGAAGCTTGCCACTAAATTAAAGAATTTTCTTAAAAAACCTAACTTAAATTAACTTTTCTGAACTTAGAAATTTTTTTGAACTTAGAAAATTTTGTCAGAAAATATGTGGAGTCCTGTGCTATACCTTTACCTTAAACTTGATCTTTTGAATTGCAACTAGAACTTTTATCACATCATTTAGGTTGCAATTAGGCCTAGTTATTAAACTTATCTTTCAGCAATTGCTGTCATGCTTTCATACTATAAAAGTACTATAGCCTAAAATATACAGCTAAGCCTAAGTTTTAATTAGGCATAGCTGTTAAACATTTTTCAGCAATTGCAGTCATTGCTTCACTATAATAGTACTATAGCTTGGTATGTGTATTAAAAGCCCTCCTAGTTGCAACTCAAAGACTTTGTATAGTATAGGCCTATTCACAAATTGGAAGAATTAAATACTATTTTATAATTTATTAAATATTTTAAAAAACTTCTTTTATCAAGAATTTTGAAAACCTTATATAATAAGTTAGGTCTGCACATAAACATATCTACTCGAATTGCACTGCCCAAATGTTATCGAATGTGTATAGCGGGTTAAATTCTCAACATTCGCCCCTTTGACTCGTGTCATTTTACCGACAAGCCACGGAAAACATTGGCCATTTGGCGAGCATAGCCAATGAGCAAAGATTTGCCAAAAATGACCCCTACACACATACGGTGTTTGGCAAAGAATTCGACGAGCGCCGCATGTGTGTTGCCGGCTTTAGGAAATATTATGTTTGGCAAAACAATGAAAGATCTTAATGTAAATAAGACGTCTTGAAGTTTCATCATCAGAGTATCCCTTTTTATCCTGGCCGTGTTACTTTTGCGTAAGTGTGAACCAGCTGCTGAAAAGAAATTTGTATAGGTTAATGAGGCCTAGTGAAAAAACTTTACCGTACCGTATCTGCTGCTGAAAAGTGGTAAAAATGGGTTTGAGAGACATTATATTGGTCGGAATCTTTTTGTAAAAGAGTTAGTTAAAAAATTTAAGGTAATTGTTTACCCAGAGGGTTGTCACCCCCGATTTTTATGAAAATCACAGGATATATCAAAAAATAATGAATGAAAATGTCGCTCTCTATAGCGAAAAAAAGTATACAGCCCTCAAAGTTGTAAAGAATCCCATAGACTTTTCAAGATTGGATCCAATCCAGGTTAGTCGCATTTCAGGCCCTTAAGTCAGTTATGATAAGTTGTTGTTAGGTATTCACAGAGAAAAATCTATGTAGAATTAACAAATCTTATCATAACCTGAACTAGGATGGCCCTTAAACGAGCACGAGGCCCACTAATTTTTTAATTATAAGAAAAAAGTCTATGGGAAATTTTAAACTTTCAGAGGCTGTAACTTTTTTTCCTAAAGAACTGCGCCAATTTTCGTTTTCACTATTCTATTATTTGTTTAGAGTATATCCTGTGAATTTTCAAAAACAAATGTTTTTTTTTTTTTTTTTTTTTAATAATAAATCCTATTGGTGTTTTTTACAAACTTTGAGAGGCTGAACTTTTTTTCTAGGAGAGACTGCTAATTTTCGTTTTCACTATTCTTTATTAATATTTTTTTAGAGTATGTCCTGTGATTTTCATAAAATCGGGGGTGACAACCCTCTGGGTAACATACCAAATTTAATTAATGAAGATTTCAATGTGGACCGAATTGCCCCACGCAAATTTTAACTGGACGAATTGCCCCTTGTTACAATTTTTATAATAAAACATTTATCTCTTGCCTGAATGACTCAAACGATTGCATTAAGGTTATGAATATTTTTAAGTACTATATTTTGGTACCAATAATGTAGTACAATTATTTTGACCTGTTGATGATTCTTAGCAATAAGCCTAAAATTTACCCGATTTTATAGTCCTCAGAAAAGAAAAAAAATCACAAAATTAATGGACTTAAATTAAAGGTTCGGTAATTGTTACCCAGAGGGTTGTCACCCCGATTTTTATGAAAATCGACAGACATTACCTAAAAAAATAATAATAAAGAATAGTTCAAAACTAAAATTTTAAGTCTCTAGGAAAAAAGTTACAGCCTCTCAAAAGTTGTTGTAAAAAAACCCCATAGGATTTGTTATTAAAAAAAAAAAAAAATTTTTTTTTTTTGAAAATCACATGATATACTCTATATACTCTAAAAAAAATATAATGAAGAATATAAAAAACAAAATCGCAGTCTCGTTAGGAAAAAAAAGTTACAAGCCCTCTGAAAGTTAAAATTTTCCCATATACTTTCTTATAATAAAAAAAAAATTAGGGCCTCGTGCTCGTTTTAGGGCCATCCTAGTTTCAAGTTATGAGAGATTTGTTATTCTACAATATTTTCTCTGTGCATACTAACAAAACTTATTCATAACCTGGACTTAGAGGGGCCTGAAATGAACCTAACCTGGATGGATGCAATATTTGAAAAGTCTATGGATTTTTAACAACTTTTGAGAGGCTGTAACTTTTTTTCCTAGAGAGAGCGACGCAATTTTCGTTTTCACTATTCTTCATTAGTATTTTTAGAGTATATCCTGTGATGTTCATAAAAATTGCGGGGTGACAACCCTCTGGTAACAATTACAAGGTTTCATAAAAAATAATACCTAAACATAAAAAATAACATTATTTACTTTTTTTAAAGATGATATTTACCAATAGGCTTATTGTGAGGCCACTGGAGCGAATTGCCCCATGTGGACTTGAATTGCCCCACATGGACGAATTACCCCGTCTTACGGTATATAATATATATAATATATATATATATATATATATAATATAATATAATATATATATAAATATATATATATATTATATATATATATATATATATATATTTCCAGAAGTTGGAGATATCGTTAGAATATATCAACTAAATTCCAACCTTTTTTTCACAATCTCCTCAAGGATGCTCTGTATTAGATGAAATAAGTTGGAGACTGTTAAAACAAAATGTAAAACAAGATGGAATTTTAACATTCGAACTGTAAACATGGTTTTTGAACATAGAAAGCCATTGTTAGAGTGCTTTGAAAATATTCGAAATGAAAGCAAACAATGAGGAACACAGAGATCAAGCAGGAGATTTGCAAAGACTATTGACTGAATCCTATTTTATATTTTTGGCTCACTCTTTTCGTCATATATGCCACATGTAGATTGTTTCTTTAATAATAAAATTCAATTAAGAAATGCAGACATAATTCTTATAAAAACAAGCTGTGAGTGAACTACAATTAGAATTAGGAAAGATTAAAAACAGTATGACCATCGTAATGGAAGATATTGAGGGAACGTATGATGTTTGTGAAGTGAAGAGATCGTTAAAATGCTTCCAATTACTACGAATTTAAAAAGCGGCTGCGCCATGAAGTATGTGACATAATAAATCTTGGTCTAAGGAGAGGTTTTCGTTTAGTGACATACTAGTTTCAGCTCCACTTTTCGAGCGTGAACATTTTAAATTTTATGAACCTCATTTCCCACAGTTGCATTTGAAAGACCGTAACTGTTTATCTATTTTTTAACATCTTGAGACACAAATCTGAACTTGAAAATATATTCTATTGAAGATTTTTAACTCCGGAAAGGAGCTCTTGATTCTTTTAATAACTTATTGGAAAATGGAATGGATCAGATTTTTGAAGAAATATTAAAGTTGTTAAAATTTTAATATCTAATCCAATGGCATCTGTTGAAACTGAAAGAGCTTGTAATTAAAAAAGAATTTAAAATCGTTATTCGGAATACAATGGGGCAAGATAGATTCAGTGATGGGAATTTTATTAATCCATTAATTGCCAGGAAATATTTTAAAATATCAAATAAAACTGGGTTATAAAATAAAATGTACTTGTGTATTAACGAATTATCAACAGCGAGCGATGCTATTAAGATAATCGTACAAAATGTGTTCGTATGAAATTTTCCATTGGGAGTCGGGATCATTTAAAATATCGACTCTTAGTCGGGAGTCGCGTTGTTTTTAATATCGATCTCGGGAGTCAGCAGTCGATTATTTATTATTTGACTCCGCCATCCCTGATATATATTATATATATATATATATTATATATATATATATATATATATATATATATATATATATTATATATATATATATATATATATATATATATATATATATATATTATATATTATATATATATATATATATATATATATGACCTTTTCTGTTTATTAAATCTGAGTTTGGAATTTTTTTGTTTTTTTTTAAATATATTTCTAATATATGATCCTTAACAATCAATTTAAGTGGTAACAGACATGATTCAAAAATATATGGGACCAGTTACATAAAAAAAAAGTTAAATTTTTTATTTTTATTTTTTAACTAAAGTAATACCCAGGCTGAACCGCGCAAGATACAGGAGTCGGGTCTCTCGGGCCTTCGGGGAACGACAGGGTAGCGACTATTATCCCCCCTCCAGTAGGGTCTCCGGAACCCCCGCTCTTTGGTATTTGGTTGTCGCAGGGGTTCCTCCGCCCCTCTCCTACAGGGTATGGAAAACGGTCCCGCCCCGTCCCCCGTCGGCTCAAGCCCCCTAATTTTTTTTTTTTTTTTTTTTTTTTCAATATTTGTTAATAAACTTATAATGCTGATTCCAAAAGTAATTGGGTTTTTGTAAGTGGTCGTACCTCCTTTTCCCTTTTATCGAGATCATTTAATTTATGGGTAAAAAAAAAAAAAAAAAAACATTTTTGTAAATTAAATTTATACGCCGATTCCAAATATGTAATTGTTTTTCTGTAAGTGTCGTACTTTTCTAGATATTTCATTTTTAAAACTACATAATGTGATTTGTTTAATTTTTTTAAAATACTTGGAACTTTTGAATCATGTCCGTTACCCCTGAAATTCTTTGTTGGTATCATATAGTAGCCAAATATAATAAAAAAAACAAAAAAATTTCAAAACTGAACCATTGGCTAAAACAGAAAAGGGCCTATATATATATATAATATATATATATAAATATATATATATATATATATATAATATATATATATATATATATATATATATATAGAATATATTATATATAATATATTATGTATAATATATTTTACTTATTATTTACATTTTATTTTGGTAAGAGTAGGGCAGAGGGGCCTTCACCCCCGATTTTTATAAAAATCACAGGATATACTCAAAAAAAATAATAATAAAAAAAAACAAAAAAAACAACAATATGCGGTCTCTATAGGAAAAAAAAAGTTACAGCCTCAAAGTTGTTAAAACTCCTATAAGATTTTCTTTTAAAAAAGAAAAGAAAAAAATTTTTAAAGTCACAGGATATACTCTAAAAAAATAATAATGAAGCATAAAAAAAAAATGAAAATGATTTAAGTCTAAAAGGAAAAAAAAATTACAGCCTCTCAAATTTAAAATTTTCCCATAGGTTGTTTTTAAAAAAAAATTAGGGGTCTCGTTCTTGTTTTAAGGCCACCATAGTTCAGGTTATGATAAGATTTGTTAATTCTACATATCATAACCTGAACTAGAGGGCTTGAAATGAGACCAACCTGGATGCGCATTCAAAAATTTGAGAAGTCCATGGGAGTTTCATTTTTCGAGGCTTTTTTTTTCCCTAAAAGAGATTGCCTTCGTTATTTTTTTTATTTCTGCATCGTATTTTTTATTGGTATAATTCGTGATTGTTTGGTGAAAATCTGGGGTGAAGCCACTCTGCGCTGCTATTACCAAAAAACCAAATTGCGGTCTCTTAGAAAAAATGTTATTGGTAATAGTATGCAGAAGGGGTATTCACGCTGATTTTTAAAAAAATCCAGGATATGGCTACCTAAAAAAATAACGAATAATAATGAAAACGAAAATCGTCACCCTCTTTAGGAAAAAAATTATAGCCTCTCAAAGTTGTTAAACACTATAGTTAGTAGTGGCCATTGAGTGAGGGTGTGTTTATTTTTTGCTCCCAATTTTACTACTATAATTTGTGTATTTGAAAAAGTGAATTTAGTAAACAAATTAGTGTTGTGTATCTAACTACACTACTGTTGTGTATATTAACTACAGTCATTAACAACTTATATTAATTTTGTGATAATTTAAATTGATAGCCTAACCCTAGGCTAACATAGGTAAGATAATTTAAGAATATAGAGGACAGTAAAAAGCACATGGCCTATCGAGACTGTCCCAGTCAACCCACTACCCAAAACATGCTCATGCAAATCCACAAAGCACCTAGGGCTTGTCAATTGTTGTAAACTACAATCCACCAATTTGGCTTAGTCAAAAACTAATGATATAATAAAATATGATACCCAAACCATCCACATGCATTAATACTAAGTTATTGTCACACATGCCATCTAACATGAAACTACTATAACTAAAAACGCATTTGGCTTCGTCAATTATTATATGATTACCCAACCCATCCATAAACGAATTTAACCCTTTCTTAAATGTTGCAAGCGAGTCACACTCAACAACCTCCTCTGGCAGGACTATTCCAAAATTTAACAACCCTAGTTACTGAATGCATGCTTCTTATATCAAGATGGCATGCTTTCTTCTTAATTTTCTTATTATGCCCCCTGTCACCTGTCCCTGTTCTACTATGAAAAATTTATTTGTCTCTTTATTATCAATAGATGTTAATATTTTGTAGACTTGTATCATGTCCCCTCTGAGAAATCGCCTTTCTACAGAAAACATTCCTAACTCCTTCAGCCTCTCTTCATAGCTCTTACCCTCAAACCCAGAAAACATCCTTGTTGCTCTACGTTGCACTCTCTCTACAATATCTAAGTCTTTCTTTAAATAAGGGCCCAAACTTGTGCACAATACTCTATTACTGGCCTAACATAGCTATTATACAGTTTACTTATTACTCCTTCTCTTGTAAACAACATTGCGATTTTTTATGCCCAGCATCTATTAGCTTTATTTCTAGTTTCCAAAACACTGATAGCTACTTTCAAAAGTACTGCTTATAATCACACCTTAAATCTTTTTCTTTGGTCACAGACTCAAGTATATCTATTTATTTGAGTAACCTAGTGAAGAACCTACACTTTTTACTATTAAATTCATTTGCCACTATCTGCCCACCAAGAAGTTTATTTCAAGATCATTTTGAATCTTTATGCATCCTTCACTATTCCTAACTGAGGGGGCCACTTTAGTATCATCTGCAAACTTAGAAACCTTGCATTTAAGTCCTTGGTCAAAATCATTTATATATATGAGGAACAAATAGTGGCCCTAGCACTGAACCCTGTGGGGACACCACTCTTCACTATTTCCCATGATGATTTATTCCCATTTAGTTGTACACACTGTTTTCTATTTCGCAACCACTCTTAATCCAACCATGGTACCACTCCACGTATACCACATTGCAATAACTTTTCATCAGCCTTATGTGGGGAAACCTTATCAAAAGCTTTACTAAAGTCTAAATATTTACAATATCAACTGGATCTCCTCGGTCGATGCAGTCAGTAATGTATTCCATAAAAATTCTAAAAGTTTGTCTGACATGACCTACCTTTCTACCGTGCTGCTGGGAGTCATCCAATACCTTGTTATCTTCTAAAATATTCTCTATATGACCTTTCATTAACTTTCCAGAACCTTTACAAACCAGAGATGTTAACTAACTGGCCTATAATTTCCCAAATCTTCCTTACTACCTTTCTTATAAATAGGCACAACATATGCTGCTTTCCAGTCATCTGGTACACCAGGGAATTGGTGATTTGTTGTTAAGAAAAGGGAGATGAGGGAGCGGGGGAGAAGGATAAAAGAAGGCAAACCACTCATGACGCAATTCTTATTATCCCGAGGTTTGATGACGTCATATCAGAAGAGCGTAGATGGCCATGCAGAATTATACGGGGCTTTTTGTTCCAAAGTTCATGGAAGAAGGTTGTATTAACTCAGTCTGTGTAATTTTCAAGCCCGTGCACGGTGAAGAACGTTCGTTTCTTTTATGTCAATTGTAATCATCAAACATCACCTTAGGATTTATCCGGATGTATATAAAATTACGGTAAGCTCCTATTCTCTTATTTTCTTTTATAACATTTCACTAATTTGTTTGGTGTCTTTAAATTTAAGTTCCCTTAATTAAAAATAGTATTATCACTGAGCTGTAGCCCCCTCCTATGAAACTTACAGTTCCTATCTTGTGGGACTTACACAGTTTGATCTAACGTAAGTTAGATTTTGAAAGTATAGGAGTAGTAATTTAATTTCTAATTTAATAGTTATTGAATTTAAGGTTGCAGTGGACTCTGAAGTTACCCTATACATTTGTAGATTTAATTTCTGAGCCTAAAAAAGTTGATAAATGGTGCCCAGACCCGGGAAAGAACTAATTGGTAAAATTTAACCATCACTAGTAGTTTCAAATTAAAAAGAAAACTATTTGACAATTCTCAAATTACAAATTAACTTAATTATATTTAAACTTCTTCATCGTAGTGCATTGGGTAATTAATTAATTAATTTAGATAAATAAATATTTATCTCATTATAAATTTAAATAAATTAAAAATTTATAAATTAAATAAATGCGCACATAATTCTATAATTAAATATTCTTGCGCATAGGCTGGTGACGTAATGTCACGTGGTGCGTTAATTCTTGCGCAGACAGAATATTTATAATTAAATTGTAGTTGAAGTAACACTTAGCATTGTGTAAATTATTTAAATTAAGATAATAATTTCGTGTATAAATATATTATTAATAATATATTTATAAATAAATATTTTTTTATAATAAATCAAATAAATTTAAGAGTGAAAAATTATTGCGCATTCTGGATCGCGCATCTGGCTTGCCCATCTTATGATTTAAATACCAATGGCGTAGGCTAGTACCCAGACTAGACTGTAAATAATTTTGCCTATGCCAACAAAGCTGATTAATATTTCAGTGCTCAATTTAAAATTAAATTTAAAATTAAATTAAATAAAATAAAATTAAATTAAGCGGACGCTTAAGATAATTAAATTTAATGGCCCATGCCAATGTTTTGATACGGGCCTACAATAGTAAACTTATATGAAGCATAAAAAATTCGGTCCTTGGACGAGCATTTATGTGGCTATATTAAGTTTGATATTTGTAATTTATAAATAAACCATTTTATGTGTTTGATGAAAAACATATTTGAAACACATGTTAATTAGAAAACTCGGTCCTTGGACGAGTGTTTGTGTATAAATATTAGGGTCATATTTTTTTTTGTCTAACATAAATTGTCTTTGACGAGTATTTATAAATTAATGTTTGGATATATACATTTAAATAAATAATAGGCTTAGTGTATCAACTTGGCCTACTTATATAGGCTTGCGCATAAGATAAGCTCATTGGACCTAACTTAGTAGTTAAAGGCCTAACATAGGCCCATTAAGCCCTACTTTAGTGTTTAATGAATACACATTAAGCCCTAACTTACTAATTAAAGGTCTTAGTGACAATTTAAATTATTAATTCTTTTTCTTTTAAATAATTTCTGCCCTATAAATAATTGAAATAATTTATCATTCTCTTATCATTTAAAATTTAAAATGGAAGATTTGCAAAATTCAATAAAATCTCTAAAGAGAAAAAAGTCAGCTAGAAAGGGTGTAATAACTAGGTTGACAAATGAATTTAAAGCCATAAAAGAGCCTTCAAAATTAGAATATGAAAATCTCATACAAAATATTATGAGATACAAAAGTGAAATTCTATCCTTGGATGAGGAAATAATAGGCTTACATGATGAGGCTAAAGATATGGAAGAGCAAGAATCTATCGACTTGCTTTACCAGAATGATGTATATATAAATAGTATAAATAAATACTTAGATGAAATTAAGGCTCAGTATAACCAGTATATATCTTTAAAAGAAATGAAAGATAATGAGAATTTTATTGACACAATTAGAAATAATAGTATGCCTTATACTGATAATAGATATAGGGCTAGATTACCTACTTTAGAAATTCCTACCTTTGCAGGTGATAAAACTGGTTTTCCATCATTTTTGGATAAATTTAATTCTTTAATAGGGAATAAGGAAGAATTGTCCAATGTGGACAAGTTGTCTTATCTCCTTAAGTATGTGCAAGGTCCTGCCTTAAAATTAATTGAATCATTACAGATTATTGATGCTAATTATGATACAGCATTAACTATTTTATGTAATAATTATAAAAATCAAGAAGAAATAAATCATGATCTTGCCATTAAATTAATAAAAATAAAATATTGTAAGGATTCATATGATGATATTTTCAATTTTTATAGTGAAGTAGAATGTTTATTGGGACAGATTTCAAATAATAAATTAGATATAGAAAAGTCATCTTGGATAATTTGTCCTCTCATATTAGAAAAACTCCCCAAAGTAGTACGGGAACTATTTCAACAAAAACTTAATAAAACTTATCCTACTTTGCAAGAAATAAGAGATAATTTTCCTACAATTTTAACTTTATATAATTCTAGTTTTAAGGTTAATAAAGTAAATCACAAGTTTGTAAATAACAAAAATAAAAGTTATAATAATGTCCCTAAGAGAGAAAATTTTAATTATAAAAAGAAAGAAAATGAACAAAATAAAGCTTCCTTACAGACATTTAAAACAGATGTGTCATACCCATTTAAGTGTAAATTTTGTTCCGAGGAACATCTCTCAAAGCTTTGTGAAAATTATAAAACACATTCTGCCCGGGTACAAAGATGCAGTCAATTAAATTTGTGTACGAGATGTACAGGTGAACATGATACCAAAGCATGTTATACAAGGTTGAAATTTCCATGTAAAAATTGTAATAAGGAAGACCATGTAATCAGTATGTGTCCCAAAAGTCTTATATCTTCTAATAATTCTAAAAATAAAGTTAATAATGTAAAGAAAAGGGAAGACAAGAAAGAATTACAAAGTGGTAATGTGCTGTTAAATGATTTGCAGAGTAATACTTCACTTTTGTTGCCAACAATGACTCTTGATTTAAAAACTAATAAAGGTTCTTTTCCAGTAAGAGCATATATTGACACTTGTTCCCAACAAACCTTTGTAAACAAAAATTTATTAAAAAAGTTAGAAATCCCTATTCAGTCTGAAACTGAAACAAATACTGTGTCAGTAACTCCCTTTGTAGGGTCTCAATGTGAAATAAATGGAAACTATGCTGATTTAACTCTAAAAATTAGTAATGAAGAACACACAATTCAAGCACTTGTAGTAAATGAACCTTATAAGGGTTCATGTCATGTTCCTGGTCTTTCAAAGCTTGTTAAAAACTTAAAATCTACCTATGTATTGGCAGACAAAGAAATAAAAGGTGACTTAATTGACAAAATAGATATTTTACTTGGAGTAGATCTATTAGATTTATTTGTTAGGTACAATTAAAATAAATAAAGGTTTAGCACTGCAAACAACAGAAGGTGTCGCTTTGTTTGGTGATATCAAAAAATATATTAATTCTGAAATTTGACTAGAGGCTGTAGCCTGGCACCTAATCAAATAAATGTAAATCAAAACACTAACATAAAATACATTCCTCAAAATTATTATTCAATGCTTAGTGAGTCATTCTCTTCTAATATTTCTCTGAATAATATATTAACTTCTTCTTCTTTAAATGAAAATCTTGATCATGGTTTAGAAAGATTATGGGTGCTGGAATCTATTGGTATTTTAGATACTGTAAATACAACTGAAAATGAAATAATGATTAAAAATTTTAACAATACTATATTGTATAAAAATAATAAATATCATGTAGAACTACCTTGGAAAATTCCACATCCAAATATTTTAAATAATTATTTTGTAGCCAAAGCTCATTTAAGTAAACTTCATAATAAATTAAAATTATCAGGTATTTTGAATGAATATGACAAAGTATTTCAAGACCATTTAGAGAGAGGTTTTATAGAGGAAGTTCCTACTGATACTGTAAATAATAATCACTATTTAACTCACAGAGGAATGTATAGAGAAGACTCTATTACAACCAAATTACGTGTTGTGTATAATTGTAGTTTAAAAGATAAAAATAAAATTAGTTTAAATGATTGTTTAGTACAGGGTCCTAATATGGTAAATGATCTTGTCAAAGTATTAATTAATTTTAGATTGGGTAAATATGCTATAGTTGCTGATATTGCAAAAGCTTTTTTAAGTATACAATTAAAATTAGAATATGATAGGAATCACTTAAGATTTCTGTGGTATAAAGAGCCAGATGATCCCACCAAAGGAATCATGACTTATAGGTATAAGGTTGTCCCATTTGGAGCTACTTGTTCACCCTGTATATTGGCTCTAACAATTAAATATCATCTTAATTCATTTCCTGATTCTCCAGTTTTGCAGTTTCTAAAAAATTCTTTTTATATAGATAATTTGATAGGGTCTGTGGATACTGAAGCAGAATTAAATAGTATCTATACCCAGTCAAAAGAAATAATGCAGAAGGGAAATTTTAGTTTGGCTGAGTGGATTTCAAATTCAAATTTACTTAATTCTTTAATTCAAAATGATCAACTTAGCTATAGTGGAGTTTCTCCTATCAAACTTCTGGGACTCAGTTGGGAATTGGATGTAAATTCAACAGACTATGATACAATTAGTACTAAAGCTTATGATTTAAATATTAATGCAAATACAAAGCGAAAAGTTTTATCAGAAGCATCTAAAATTTTTGACCCAATAGGATTTTTCACTCCTTCCACTATACGTTCTCGTGTTTTTCTTCAAAATTTATGGAAAACAGAAATGGGATGGGATGAAACATTATCAAATGATGATTTTAAATATTGGCAAAAACTTGCAAAAGATTTAAATAAAATTCAAACCATAAAAATTAATAGGTATATGGGTTCTAGAAACACAAATCATTCTTTGCATGTATTTGCAGATGCAAGTATGCAAGCTTATGGGTGTGTAGCTTACTTAGTGGGTTTGGAACCTAACCTACTGTTTTCAAAAGGAAAGGTTGTACCTTTAAAAGTGAAAAGAACTATACCTCAATTAGAATTATTAGCTGTATGCCTGGGTGTAAAACTTATTAAATATCTGTTAGAATTATTAAGTGGTGTGAACATTTCTGAAATTTTTTTATGGACTGACAGTCAAGTATGTTTGAACTGGTTACATCAAGGTACTTTATTCACCACTAAAAATGTGTTTGTTAAAAATAGATTAGAAGAAATCAGTAAATCAACTTGTGAAATTAATTATAGGTATGTGGCTACTAACTGTAATCCTGCAGATTACATTACTAGAGGTATTAGTTTTAAATTACTTAAAAATAATAAGACTTGGTTTAATGGACCAAAATTGTTACAAGATCCTATCACTTGGAAAGATACCCCAATTATGTGTAATTTAGGTAAAGTTTCTTCATTACCATCAAAACCAGATTCTTTATTAGACCTTAGTTCTTATTCAAATTATAATAAATTAATTAGAATCACTGGTTATTGTCTCAAATTTATTTATAAATGTAGGAAACAGAATTATAATAGTTTAACTCCTATTTATTATTGGATTACTTACAGTCAAAAAGTACATTTTTATAAAGAATATAATTTTCTAAAAACAAATGCCAAATGGAAGCCTGATTCCAACCTTCCACTAATTTCTGAATTTAATTTATTCATAGATCATAATGGTATATTAAGATGTAAAGGTCGAATAGAGAAAGCCAAACTTTCTTATGCCTCTAAAAATCCTATATTATTGCCTAGAGATTCTCATTTCACATTCCTTTTAATTAGAAATATTCATATGAAATTATACCACATGGGTGTTAATCACACTTTAACAGAAATTAGAAAAAATTATTGGATCCCAAAAGGTAGAGCAACTGTCAAATCTATATTAAAAGACTGTGTACTCTGTAAAAGGATCCATTCACATGCTTTCAAAACACCAAATCCTCCACAACTACCTGTGGAACGTGTAACTTTAGATTTTCCTTTTTCCTCAACAGGAATTGATTATACCTCAAGTATTACAGTAACTTTTAATAAAAGTACTATAAAAGTATATATAATTCTCTTTACTTGTTCAGCTTCTAGGGCAATTAGCTTAGATTTAGTTGAAGATTTAACTGCTGAATCCTTTTTAGCAGCCTTTAGAAGATTTTGTGCAAGATATAATACCCCAAAAATTGTATGGACAGATAATGCCCTTTATTTTCAAAAAGGTGAAAAATTAATTAATCAAATTTTATCAAAGTCCCCAGTCCTTTCTCATTTAGAACAAAATCACATTAAATGGAAATATATACCTGTGAAAAGTCCATGGCACGGGTCAATATGGGAACGTTGCATAAAAACTGTAAAAGATTGTCTTAAAAAATCTGTAGGTTTTAGACACCTTAATTTTTTTGAATTATTAACTCTTTTGACAGAAATAGAAAATATTGTAAATAGCCGCCCTTTAACTTATGTAAATAATGATCTTAACTCACCAGAATCTCTTACCCCTAATCATCTTCTTAAGGGTAGGTCAAATGATGGAATGCCTGAAGATATAGATCAGGATGACATAGATTTTTTGGTTGATAGAGATCAATTCTTAGAAAGACTTAAAAATCGTTTAAAAGCTAAAAAACACTTCACAGATAGGTGGACAAATGAATATCTTTTGTCTTTGCGACAATTTCACAAAGACAATGTGGGTTCATGGGAAAATCTTATTAAAGTGGGTGATGTTGTCCTAATTCATAACACAACTCCACGTATTTCCTGGGCACTTGGTAGAGTTATAGAACTCCTGACAGGGGAAGATGGGGTTAGTAGAGTTGCTCGGTTAAAAACAGCCACAGGCATAACAACAGAGACATCACACTTCTTTACCCATTAGAGACCACACTTAGAACCACTAATGAAACAGTACCTAATGTTGACATAACCCCTCCAGCAGTTCCTTCCAATAGCCCATTAATTAATTCAGCTCGCCCAAAAAGAGCAGCAGCTGAAAAGGCCAATATTTTTCTGAAGGACAAAATTAGAGAGGGTGTAATTTAAAGTTTCATGAAATAAAGGTGAGGATGATGTACAAAATAGAAAAAAAATGCAACACCTTTCTTTTGTGAAATTTTTCTATATAATTTTAAAATATTAGGTTTAAAAAATTCTTAGTGATTAATTAGGTTTAAATTTTAGGTTTAAATAATACATTAATTATAATTCATAAACTGACTTTATGACATAATTGTAGTCATAAACATGTTAATAATTCTTATGGGTTACTATACACAATTTGTCTTGAGCCCATATAAATTCTTTTAAAATTTAGATAATTCTTGAAAATTCATTAAAGACCACAATTTGGGTCTAAATGAATTTTATGACATAATTCTTTAATTCTTTAATTCTTGAAAATTCATTAAAGACCACAATTTGGGTCTAAATGAATTTTATGAATAATCTAAATTTTAAAAGAATTTATATGAGCCCAAGACAAATTGTTTATAGTAACCCATAAGAATTTTTTAACATATTTATGACTAAAATTATGTCATAAAGTCAGTCATGAATTATAATTTAGAATTATTTAAACCTAAAATTTAAACCTAATTAAGCACTGAGAATTTTTTAAATCTAATATTTTAAAATTATATAGAAAAATTTCACAAAAGAAAGGTGTTGCATTTTTTTTTCTATTTTGTACATCATCCTCACCTTTATTTCATGAAATTTTAAATTACACCCTCTCTAATTTTGTCCTTCAGAAAAATATTAGCCTTTTCAGCTGCTGCTCTTTTTGGGCGAGCTGAATTAATTAATGGACTATCTGAAGGAACTGCTGGAGGGGTTATGTCAACATTAGGTACTGTTTCATTAGTGGTTCTAAGTGTGGTCTCTAATGGGTAAAGAAGTGTGATGTCTCTTGTTGTTATGCCTGTGGCTGTTTTTAACCGAGCAACTCTACTAACCAAGTGCCCAGGAAATACGTGGAGTTGTGTTATGAATTAGGACAACATCACCCACTTTAATAAGATTTTCCCAAGAACCCACATTGTCTTTGTGAAATTGTCGCAAAGACAAAAGATACTCATTTGTCCACCTATCTGTGAAGTGTTTTTTAGCTTTTAAACGATTTTTAAGTCTTTCTAAGAATTGATCTCTATCAACCAAAAAATCTATGTCATCCTGATCTATATCTTCAGGCATTCCATCATTTGACCTACCCTTAAGAAGATGATTAGGGGTAAGAGATTCTGGTGAGTTAAGATCATTATTTACATAAGTTAAAGGGCGGCTATTTACAATATTTTCTATTTCTGTCAAAAGAGTTAATAATTCAAAAAAATTAAGGTGTCTAAAACCTACAGATTTTTTAAGACAATCTTTTACAGTTTTTATGCAACGTTCCCATATTGACCCGTGCCATGGACTTTTCACAGGTATATATTTCCATTTAATGTGATTTTGTTCTAAATGAGAAAGGACTGGGGACTTTGATAAAATTTGATTAATTAATTTTTCACCTTTTTGAAAATAAAGGGCATTATCTGTCCATACAATTTTGGGGGTATTATATCTTGCACAAAATCTTCTAAAGGCTGCTAAAAAGGATTCAGCAGTTAAATCTTCAACTAAATCTAAGCTAATTGCCCTAGAAGCTGAACAAGTAAAGAGAATTATATATACTTTTATAGTACTTTTATTAAAAGTTACTGTAATACTTGAGGTATAATCAATTCCTGTTGAGGAAAAAGGAAAATCTAAAGTTACACGTTCCACAGGTAGTTGTGGAGGATTTGGTGTTTTGAAAGCATGTGAATGGATCCTTTTACAGAGTACACATTCTTTTAATATAGACTTGACAGTTGCTCTACCTTTTGGGATCCAATAATTTTTTCTAATTTCTGTTAAAGTGTGATTAACACCCATGTGGTATAATTTCATATGAATATTTCTAATTAAAAGGAATGTGAAATGAGAATCTCTAGGCAATAATATAGGATTTTTAGAGGCATAAGAAAGTTTGGCTTTCTCTATTCGACCTTTACATCTTAATATACCATTATGATCTATGAACAAATTAAATTCAGAAATTAGTGGAAGGTTGGAATCAGGCTTCCATTTGGCATTTGTTTTTAGAAAATTATATTCTTTATAAAAATGTACTTTTTGACTGTAAGTAATCCAATAATAAATAGGAGTTAAACTATTATAATTCTGTTTCCTACATTTATAAATAAATTTGAGACAATAACCAGTGATTCTAATTAATTTATTATAATTTGAATAAGAACTAAGGTCTAATAAAGAATCTGGTTTTGATGGTAATGAAGAAACTTTACCTAAATTACACATAATTGGGGTATCTTTCCAAGTGATAGGATCTTGTAACAATTTTGGTCCATTAAACCAAGTCTTATTATTTTTAAGTAATTTAAAACTAATACCTCTAGTAATGTAATCTGCAGGATTACAGTTAGTAGCCACATACCTATAATTAATTTCACAAGTTGATTTACTGATTTCTTCTAATCTATTTTTAACAAACACATTTTTAGTGGTGAATAAAGTACCTTGATGTAACCAGTTCAAACATACTTGACTGTCAGTCCATAAAAAAATTTCAGAAATGTTCACACCACTTAATAATTCTAACAGATATTTAATAAGTTTTACACCCAGGCATACAGCTAATAATTCTAATTGAGGTATAGTTCTTTTCACTTTTAAAGGTACAACCTTTCCTTTTGAAAACAGTAGGTTAGGTTCCAAGCCCACTAAGTAAGCTACACACCCATAAGCTTGCATACTTGCATCTGCAAATACATGCAAAGAATGATTTGTATTTCTAGAACCCATATACCTATTAATTTTTATGGTTTGAATTTTATTTAAATCTTTTGCAAGTTTTTGCCAATATTTAAAATCATCATTTGATAATGTTTCATCCCATCCCATTTCTGTTTTCCATAAATTTTGAAGAAAAACACGAGAACGTATAGTGGAAGGAGTGAAAAATCCTATTGGGTCAAAAATTTTAGATGCTTCTGATAAAACTTTTCGCTTTGTATTTGCATTAATATTTAAATCATAAGCTTTAGTACTAATTGTATCATAGTCTGTTGAATTTACATCCAATTCCCAACTGAGTCCCAGAAGTTTGATAGGAGAAACTCCACTATAGCTAAGTTGATCATTTTGAATTAAAGAATTAAGTAAATTTGAATTTGAAATCCACTCAGCCAAACTAAAATTTCCCTTCTGCATTATTTCTTTTGACTGGGTATAGATACTATTTAATTCTGCTTCAGTATCCACAGACCCTATCAAATTATCTATATAAAAAGAATTTTTTAGAAACTGCAAAACTGGAGAATCAGGAAATGAATTAAGATGATATTTAATTGTTAGAGCCAATATACAGGGTGAACAAGTAGCTCCAAATGGGACAACCTTATACCTATAAGTCATGATTCCTTTGGTGGGATCATCTGGCTCTTTATACCACAGAAATCTTAAGTGATTCCTATCATATTCTAATTTTAATTGTATACTTAAAAAAGCTTTTGCAATATCAGCAACTATAGCATATTTACCCAATCTAAAATTAATTAATACTTTGACAAGATCATTTACCATATTAGGACCCTGTACTAAACAATCATTTAAACTAATTTTATTTTTATCTTTCAAACTACAATTATATACAACACGTAATTTGGTTGTTATAGAGTCTTCTCTATACACTCCTCTGTGAGTTAAATAGTGATTATTATTTACAGTATCAGTAGGAACTTCCTCTATAAAACCTCTCTCTAAATGGTCTTGAAATACTTTGTCATATTCATTCAAAATACCTGATAATTTTAATTTATTATGAAGTTTACTTAAATGAGCTTTGGCTACAAAATAATTATTTAAAATATTTGGATGTGGAATTTTCCAAGGTAGTTCTACATGATATTTATTATTTTTATACAATATAGTATTGTTAAAATTTTTAATCATTACTTCAATAGATTCCAGCACCCATAATCTTTCTAAACCATGATCAAGATTTTCATTTAAAGAAGAAGAAGTTAATATATTATTCAGAGAAATATTAGAAGAGAATGACTCACTAAGTATTAAATAATAATTTTGAGGAATGTATTTTATGTTAGTGCTTTGATTGGCATTATATGATTTAGGTGAGGCCACAGCCTCTAGTCAAATTTCAGAATTAATATATTTTTTGATATCACCAAACAAAGCGACACCTTCTGTTGTTTGCAGTGCCAAACCTTTATTTATTTTAATTGTACCTAACACAAATAAATCTAATAGATCTACTCCAAGTAAAATATCTATTTTATCAATTAAGTCACCTTTTATTTCTTTGTCTGCCAATACATAGGTAGATTTTAAGTTTTTAACAAGCTTTGAAAGACCAGGAACATGACATGAACCCTTATAAGGTTCATTTACTACAAGTGCTTGAATTGTGTGTTCTTCATTACTAATTTTTAGAGTTAAATCAGCATAGTTCCCATTTATTTCACATTGAGACCCTACAAAGGGAGTTACTGACACAGTATTTGTTTCAGTTTCAGACTGAATAGGAATTTCTAACTTTTTTAATGTTTACAAAGGTTTGTTGGGAACAAGTGTCAATATATTGCTTCTTACTGAAAAAAACCTTTATTAGTTTAAATCAAGAGTCTTGTTGGTAAACAAAAGGAAGTATTAAACTCTGCAAATTCATTTAACACACATACCACTTTGTAATTCTCTTCTGTCTTCCCTTTTTACATTATTAACTTATTTTTAGAATTATTAGAAGATATAAGACTTTTGGGACACATACTGATTACATGGTCTTCCTTATTACAATTTTTACATGGAAATTTCAACCTTGTATAACATGCTTTGGTATCATGTTCACCTGTACATCTCGTACACAAATTTAATTGACTGCATCTTTGTACCCGGGCAGAATGTGTTTTATAAATTTCACAAAGCTTTGAGAGATGTTCCTCGGAACAAAATTTACACTTAAATGGGTATGAAACATCTGTTTTAAATGTCTGTAAGGAAGCTTTATTTTGTTCATTTTCTTTCTTTTTATAGTTAAAATTTTCTCTCTTGGGGACATTATTATAACTTTTATTATTTTTATTATTTACAAACTTATGATCTGCTTTATTAGTCTTAAAACCAGAATTATATAAAGTCAAAATTGTAGGAAAATTATCTCTTATTTCTTGTAAAGTAGGATAAGTTTTATTAAGTTTTTGTTGAAATAGTTCCCGTACTACTTTGGGGAGTTTTTCTAATATGAGAGGACAAATTATCCAAGATGACTTTTCTATATCTAATTTATTATTTGAAATCTGTCCCAATAAACATTCTACTTCACTATAAAAATTGAAAATATCATCATATGAATCCTTACAATATTTTATTTTTATTAATTTGATTGCAAGATCATGATTTATTTCTTCTTGATTTTTATAATTATTACATAAAATAGTTAATGCTGTATCATAATTAGCATCAATAATCTGTAATGATTCAATTAATTTTAAGGCAGGACCTTGCACATACTTAAGGAGATAAGACAACTTGTCCACATTGGACAATTCTTCCTTATTACCTATTAAAGAGTTAAATTTATCCAAAAAAGATGGAAAACTAGTTTTATCACCTGCAAAGGTAGGAATTTCTAAAGTAGGTAATCTAGCCCTATATCTATTATCAGTATAAGGCATACTATTATTTCTAATTGTGTCAATAAAATTCTCATTATCTTTCATTTCTTTTAAAGATATATACTGGTTATACTGAGCCTTAATTTCATCTAAGTATTTATTTATACTATTTATATATACATCATTCTGGTAAAGCAAGTCGATAGATTCTTGCTCTTCCATATCTTTAGCCTCATCATGTAAGCCTATTATTTCCTCATCCAAAGACAGAATTTCACTTTTGTATCTCATAATATTTTGTATGAGATTTTCATATTCTAATTTTGAAGGCTCTTTTATGGCTTTAAATTCATTTGTTAACCTAGTTATTACACCCTTTCTAGCTGACTTTTTTCTCTTTAGAGATTTTATTGAATTTTGCAAATCTTCCATTTTAAATTTTAAATGATAAGAGAATGATAAATTATTTCAATTATTTATAGGGCAGAAATTATTTAAAAGAAAAAGAATTAATAATTTAAATTGTCACTAAGACCTTTAATTAGTAAGTTAGGGCTTAAGGTGTATTCATTAAACACTAAAGTAGGGCTTAATGGGCCTATGTTAGGCCTTTAGCTACTAAGTTAGGTCCAATGAGCTTATTTTATGCACAAGCCTATATAGGTAGGCCTAGTTTGTACACTAAGTCTATTATTTATTTACATAAACTTAACATTAAATACATAAATACTCGTCCAAAGACAATTTATGTTAGACAAAAAAAAATATGACCCTAATATTTATACACAAACACTCGTCCAAGGACCGAGTTTTCTAATTAACATGTGTTTCAAATATGTTTTTCATCAAACACATAAAATGGTTTATTTATAAATTACAAATATCAAACTTAATATAGCCACATAAATGCTCGTCCAAGGACCGAATTTTTATGCTTCATATAAGTTTATTATTATAGGCCCGTATCAAAACATTGGCATGGGCCATTAAATTTAATTATCTTAAGCGTCCGCTTAATTTAATTTTATTTTATTTAATTTAATTTTAATTTTAATTTTAAATTGAGCACTGAAGTATTAATCAGCTTTGTTGGCATAGGCAAAATTATATACAGTCTAGTCTGGGTACTAGCCTACGCCATTGGTATTTAAATCATAAGATGCGCAAGCCAGATGCGCGATCCAGAATGCGCAATAATTTTTCACTCTTAAATTTATTTGATTTATTATAAAAAAAATATTATTTATAAATATATTATTAATAATATATTTATACACGAAATTATTATCTTAATTTAAATAATTTACACAATGCTAAGTGTTACTTCAACTACAATTTAATTATAAATATTCTGTCTGCGCAAGAATTAACGCACCACGTGACATTACGTCACCAGCCTATGCGCAAGAATATTTAATTCTAGAATTATGTACATTTATTTAATTTATAAATTTTTAATTTATTTAAATTCATAATGAGATAAATATTTATTTATCTAAATTAATTAATTAATTACCCAATGCACTACGATGAAGAAGTTTAAATATAATTAAGTTAATTTGTAATTTTGAGAATGGTCAAATAGTTTTCTTTTTAATTTGAAACTACTATTTAGGGTTAAATTTTACCAATTCTTCCCGGGTCTGGGCACCATTTTTCAACTTTTTTAGGCTCAGAAATTAAATCTACAAATGTATAGGGTAACTTCAGAGTCCACTGCAACCTTAAATTCAATAACTATTAAATTAGAAATTAAATTACTACTCCTATACTTTCAAAATCTAACTTACGTTAGATCAAACTGTGTAAGTCCCACAAGATAGGAACTGTAAGTTTCATAGGAGGGGGCTACAGCTCAGTGATAATACTATTTTTAATTAAGGGAACTTAAATTTAAAGACACCAAACAAATTAGTGAAATGTTATAAAAGAAAATAAGAGAATAGGAGCTTACCGTAATTTTATTTACATCCGGATAAATCCTAAGGTGATGTTTGATGATTACAATTGACATAAAAGAAACGAACGTTCTTCACCGTGCACGGGCTTGAAAATTACACAGACTGAGTTAATACAACCTTCTTCCATGAACTTTGGAACAAAAAAGCCCCGTATAATTCTGCATGGCCATCTACGCTCTTCTGATATGACGTCATCAAACCTCGGGATTATAAGAATTGCGTCATGAGTGGTATGCCTTCTTTTATCCTTCTCCCCCGCTCCCTCATCTCTCTTTCCTCCACAACAAATCACCAACTCCTTTGGTGTCCCAATTTTTCATAACCTCCCGGGGGCAAAAAAAAAGAAAAGGTAGTAAGGAAGATTCGGGAAATTATGGCCAGTTAGCTTAACATCTCTGGTTGTTAAAGGTTCTGGAAAAGTTAATGAAAGGTCATATAGAGAAATATTTAGAAGAGAACAAGGTATTGTATGACTCCCAGCACGGTTTCAGAAAGGGTAGGTCATGTCAGACAAACCTTTTAGAATTATGGAATACATTACTGACTGCATCGACGCGATGCGGAGATCCAGTGATATTGTATATTTAGACTTTAGTAAAGCTTTTGATAAGGTTCCCCACATAAGCCTGATGAAGAAGTTATTAATGTGGTATAAGTGGAGTGGTACATGGTTGGATTAAAAAGTGGTTTGGGAAATAGAAAACAGTGTGTACAACTAAATGGGAATAAATCATCAATGGGAAATAGGAAGAGTGGGGTCCCACAGGGTTCAGTGCTAGGGCCACTATTGTTCCTCATATTATATAAATGATTTAGACCAAGGGACTTAAATGCAAGGTTTCTAAGTTGCAGATGAATACTAAGTGGGGCCACCTCAGTTAGGAATAGTGAAGGATGGATAAAGATTCAAAATGATCTTGATAAACTTCTGGGGTGCAAATAAGTGGCAAATGAATTTAATAGTAAAAAGTGTAAGTTCTTCACCTAGGTAACTCAAATAAAAGTTTTAACTACGATCTGAAATTGGAATTGGCTTGAGTCTGTGGACAACAAAAAGATTTTAGGTGTGATATAAAAGCAGTAATTTGAAAGTAGCTAAACAGTGTTTGGAAGCTAGAAATAAAGCTAATAGATGCTGGGGCATAAAAAATCGCAATGTTGTTTACAAGAGCAAAGGAAGTAATAAGTAAACTGTATAATAGCTATGTGAGGACAGTAATAGAGTATTGTGCACAAGTTTTTGGGCCCCTTATTTTAAGGAAAGACTTAGGATATGCTAGAGGTGAGATGCAACGCTTAGCATCAACAAGATGATTTCTGGTTTGAGAGGTAAGAGCTATAAGGAGAGGCTGAAGGAAGTTAGGAATGCTTTCTGTAGGAAAAGCGATTTCTCAGAGGGGACTGATACGAAGTCTACAAATATACATTCTATTGATAATACAAGACCAATAAAGTTTCATAGTAGAACATGGACAGTTGACCAGGGGGCAAATAAGGAAAATAAGAGAAAGCATGCCATCTTGAATAGTTAAGAAAGCACTTGCATCAGTAATTTAGGGTTGTTAAATTTTGAATGAATTCTGCCAGAGGAGGTTGTTGAGTGTGACTCGATTGCAACATTAAGAAAGGGTAGATTCGTTTAGATGGGTTGGGTATCGATATAATATATTGACGAACCAAATTGCGCGGTTTTTAGTATAGTATTAATGTTAGATGGCATTTGTGTAACTTAGTTATAATGCATGTGGATGGTTTAGGTATCATATTTATATTATCATTAGTTTTGACTAAGCCCAAATTGGTGGCATTGTAGTTACAACAAATTGACAAGCCCTAGGGTCTTTGTGGATTTGCATGAGCATGTTTGGGTAGTGGGTTGACTGGTCAGTCTAGGTAGGCCCATGTGGCTTTTTACTGTCTCTATATCTTAATGTCTTCTTAATGTCTTAATGTAGCCTAGGGTTAGGCTATCAAATTTAAATTATCACAAAATTAATAAAACTGTTAATGACTGTAGTTATATACACAACAGTAGTGTAGTTAGATACACAACACTAATTTATTTACTAAATTCACTTTCAAATACACAAATTATATTAGTAAAATTGGAGCAAAAATTAACACAACCTCACTCACTGGTCACTACTAACTATACTCTTAACAACTTGAGAGGCTATAAATTTTTTCTAAAGAGGTGAGGAATTCGTTTATCTGATTATTCATTATTTTTTAGAGTAGCCTATATTCCTGTGATTTTTATAAAAATCAGCGTGATACCCCTCGCACTTACATTACCAAACATTTTTTCTAAAGAGACTGCCACATTGTTTTTGGTAATAGCAGCGCAGCAGTGGCTTCACCCCAGATATTTCACAAAAATCACAGAATATACCCAAAGAAAAAATCGAGCAGAATAAAAAAAAAATGTGGGGCAATCTCTTTAGGAAAAAAAAGTTAGCCTCTCAAAGTGAAACTCCCATGGACTTCTCATTTTTGATCATCCAGGTTAGGTCTTCATTTTTTCAAGCCCTCTAGTTTCAGGTTAATGATATGTAGAGATTAACAAATCTGATTAATAACCTGAACTAGGTGGCCTTAAAACGAAGAACAGACCCCTAATTTTTTTTTTTATAAAACCAAAGCCTATGGGAAAATTTTAACTTGAGAGGCTGTAAGTTTTTTTTCCTTAAGACTTAAATCATTTTTCATTTTTTTTATGCTTCATATTATTTTTATTAAGAGTACATCCTGTGGATTTTAAAATTTTTCTTTTCTTTTTGAAAAGAAAAATCCTATAGAGTTGTTAACAACTTTGAGGCTGAACTTTTTTCTATAGAGACCGCATATTTGTTGTTTTTTTGTTTTTTTCACTATTATTTTTTAGTATATCCCGTGATTTTTATAAAAATCGGGGGTGAAGCCCCTCTGCCCTACTCTTACACAAAATAAATTTAAATAAAATAAGTTAAAATACGTATATATAATATATATATATATATATATATATATATAATATATATATATATATATATATATATATAATAATATATATATATAATATATATATATATATATATATATATATAATATATATATGTAAGGCCCTTTTCTTTTTGTCAAAATGTTGAAATTTGAATTTTTTTTGATTTTTTTTTATTATATTGCTACTATATGAACCAACAATGAATTTCAGTGTTACGGACATGATTCAAAAGTTCAAAGTATTTTTAAAAAATTAAAAAAATCACATTTATGTTATGTTTTGAAAATGAAATACTCCCAGAAAAGTACGACAACTTACAGAAAAACAATTTACATATTTGGAATCTCGTATAAAGCTTATTACAAAAATTGGGTTTTTTTTTTTTTTTTTTTACATAAATTAAATATGCTCGAAAAGTACGACACTTACAGAAAAACCAATTACATATTTGGAATCAGCAAATAAAGTATACACAATATGAAAAAAAAAAAAAAAAAAAAAAAAAAAAAAATTAGGGGGCTCGAGCCAACCGGGGACAGAGGAGGGACGTTTTCCATACCCTGAGGAGAGGGGCGGAGGAACCCTGCGACACCAATACCAAAGACGGGGGTTCCTGGAGACCCTCCCCGGAGGTGGGGAAATAGTCCTACCCTGTCTTCCCCCGGTAAGGCGAGAACCCCGAGCTCCGTCATCTTGCGGTTCACCCTGGGTATATACTTTAGTTTAAAAAAAAAAATAAAAATTTAAACTGAAGTCTATTAAAACGTAACTGCGCTATATATTTGAATCATGTCTGTTACAACTTAAATTTGATTGTTAGGAATCATATACTAGAAATATATTTAAAAAAAAACAAAAAAATTCAAACTCAGAATTTAAGTTAAAAACAGAAAAGTCAATATATATTATAGTATATATATATTATATATATATATATATATATATAATATAGTATATATATATATATTATATATATATAATATATATATATATATATATATATATTATATATATTATATATAATATATATTAGTATCAGGGATGGGAGTAAAAATACAATAAATCGACTTCTGGACTCCAGGAGTCGAATTAAAAAATACAAGCCGACTCCCGACTAAGAGTCGATATTTTAAATGAATCCCGACTCCCAATGGAAAATTTCATACACACACATTTTGTACGATATTAATAGCATCGCTCTCTGTTGATAATTCGTAATACACAAGTACATTATTTTATAACCAGTTTATTTGATATTTAAAATAGTTCCTTTCAGTTGCAAGTGCAACGAGGGCATTCAGTCTATCTTGCCCCGTTGTATTCCGAATAACGATTTTAATTCTTTTTAATCTACAAATGCATCTTTCAACCTCAACAGATGACATTGGATTAGATATTAAAATTTTAAGAAACTTTAATATTTCTTCAAAAATCTGATCCATTCCATTTTCCATAATGTACTTAAAAGAATCAAGAGCTCCTTTCCGGAGTTAAAAATCTTCACTAGAATATATAATTTCAAGTTCAGATTTGTGTCTCAAGATGTTAAAAAATAGATAAACAGTTACGTCTTTCAAATGCACTGTGGAAATGAGGTTCTATAAAATTTAAAATGTTCACGCTCGAAAAGTGGAGCTATACTAGATGATCACTAAACAAAAACCTTTCCTTAGACCGAGATATTATTATGTCACATACTTCATGCCGCAGCCGCTCTTTTTAATTCGTAGTAATTGGAAGCATTTTACCAATCTCTTCACCTCACAAACATCATACGTTCCCTCAATATCTTCCATTACGATGGTATACTGTTTTTAATCTTTCCTAATTCTAATTGTAGGTTCACTCACAGCTTGTTTTATAAGAAAATATGTTCTGCATTTTCTTGAGTTTGAATATATAATTAAAGAAACAATCTAGATGTGTATTATATGACGAAAAAAGAGTGAGCCCCAAAATATTAAAGTAGATCAGTCAATAGTCTTTGCAAAATCTCTTCCTTGGTGGCCAGCATTCATCATTATTTACTTTCATTGCGAATATTTTCAAAAGCACTCTAACATGGCCTCTATGTTCAAAAAACCATGTTTACAGTTCGGATGTTAAAATTCCATCTTGTTTTAAAAGTTTTGGAAATGTTTCCAAATAATTTCATCTAATACAGAGCCATCCCTGAGGAGATTGTGATAAAAGGTTTGCGAATTAGTGATAATTTTCTAACGATATCTCCAACTTCTGAAGTATAATATATATATATATATATAATATATATATATATATAATATATATATTATATATATATATATATATATATATATAATATAATTATATTTGTGATGCCGTACGACCAACTAGTCGGTTCACCTGCGGGAATTCAGTCCACATTGGGCCAATTCGGTCCAGTGGCTCAAAATAGCCTATATGATGTAAAATATATCTTTAAAAATGTAAAATATGTATTTTTATGTCTTAGGTATTAATTTTTTTATGAAACCTTTAATTTAAGTCCATTAATTTTGTGATCCCCGATGTTTTATGAAAAGTACAGGATATAACTCTAAAAAAATAAGAATGAGAATAGTGAAAACGAAAAATGGTCGCTCTCTTAGGAAAAAAAAAGTTACAGCCTCTCAAATTGTTAAAAATCCCAAGCTTTTCATTTTTGAACCATCCAGGTTAGGTCTCATTTCAGGCCCTCTAAGTAGGTTATGATAAGGTTTTGTTAAGGTATACACAGAGAAAATATATGTAGAATTAACAAATCTCATCATAACTTGAACTAGGATGGCCCGTAAAACAGCACAAGCCCACTAATTTTTATTATAAGAAAGTATATGGGAAAATTTTAAACTTTCAGAGGCTGTAACTTTTTCCTAAAGCAGACTGCCGAATTTTTGTTTTTACTATCTTCATTTATTATTTTTTTAGAGTATATCCTGTGTATCATGTGATTTTCAAAAAAAAAAATTTGTTTTTTTTTTAATAACAAATCCTATGGGGTTTTTTACAACTTTGAGAGGCTGTAACTTTTTTTCCCTAAGGAGTGCCGACGAATTTAGTTGTTACTATCTTTATTATTATTTTTTAGAGTATGTCTGTGATTTTCATAAAAAATCGGGGGGACAACCCTCTGGGGTAACAATTACCGAACCTTTATTATAAGTCCATTAATTTTGTGATTTTTTTTCTTTTCTGAGCACTATAAAATCGGGTTAAATTTTAGGCTTATTGCTAAGAATCATACAGGTCAAAATAATTGTACTACATTATTGGGTTACCAAGATATAGTACTTAAAATAGTTCATAACCTTAATGCAATCATTGGAGTCATCAGCAAAGATTAAATTTTATTATAAATGTAACAAGGCAATGCGGTCAGGTTAAACAAATCCGCAATGTTCAAATCAAATCGTTATAAAGAAGGATGGTAATTGTTACCCAGAGGGTTGTCACCACAGATTTTTATGAAAATCACAGGATATACTCTAAAAAAATAATAATAAAGAATAGTGAAAACGAAAATCGTCGCTCTCCTTAGGAAAAAAAGTTACAGCCTCTCAAAGTTGTTAAAAAAAAAAAAAACCCATAGGATTTATTATTAAAAAAAAAATATAAAAAAAATTTGTTTTAGAAAATCACAGGATTATACTCTAAAAAAATAATGAAGAATAGGGAAAACGAAAATGGCAGTTCTCTGAGGAAAAAAAAGTTACAGCCTCTGAAAGTTTTAAAATTTCCCATAGACTTTCTTATAATAAAAAATTAGTAGTGGGCCTCGTGCTCGTTTAAGGGCCATCCTAGTTCAAGGTTATATAAGATTTGTTAATTCCTACATAGATTTTCTCTGATAACCTAACAAAAACTTTATCATAACTGACTTAGAGGCGACCGGGAAAGCGGACCTAACCTTGGAGAGTCCAATATTGAAAAGTATGGGATTTTTAACAACTTTGAGAGGCTGTAACTTTTTTCCTATAGATGAGCACTATTCTTCATTATCATTTTTTAAGTATATCCTGTGATTTCATAAAAATGGGGTGACAAACCCTTCTGTGTAACAATTACCTTAAATTTTTAATACTCGTGTACAAAAAGATGTCCGAAATATAATGTTTAAAATAATTTTTACACTTTACAGCAAAGATAGGTAGGTCAAGTTTTTCAACTTAGGCCTAATTAACCTATACAAATAATTTTCAGCAAGATGGTTCACACTACGCAAAAGTAACACGGCCGTACAAAGGGATACTCTGATGATGATGTTGCCAGACCCTTAAGCAGTTTTCGTCTTGCATTGGTTCTTACGAAACGTAATATGCCTAAAACAAAAAAAATGATGCGGCGCTCGTCGAATTCTTTGCCAAACACCGTATGTGTGTAGGGGTCATTTTTGGCAAATCTTTGCTCATTGGCTATGCTCGCCAAATGGCCAATGTTTTCCGTGGCTTGTCGGTAAAATGACACGAGTCAAAGGGGCGAATGTTGAGAATTTAACCCGCTATACACATTCGATAACATTTGGGCAGTGCAATTCGAGTAGATATGTTTATGTGCAGACCTAACTTATTATATAAGGTTTTCAAAATTCTTGATAAAAGAAGTTTTTTAAAATATTTAATAAATTATAAAATAGTATTTAATTCTTCCAATTTGTGAATAGGCCTATACTATACAAAGTCTTTGAGTTGCAACTAGGAGGGCTTTTAATACACATACCAAGCTATAGTACTATTATAGTGAAGCAATGACTGCAATTGCTGAAAAATGTTTAACAGCTATGCCTAATTAAAACTTAGGCTTAGCTGAATATTTTAGGCTATAGTACTTTTATAGTATGAAAGCATGACAGCAATTGCTGAAAGATAAGTTTAATAACTAGGCCTAATTGCAACCTAAATGATGTGATAAAAGTTCTAGTTGCAATTCAAAAGATCAAGTTTAAGGTAAAGGTATAGCACAGGACTCCACATATTTTCTGACAAAATTTTCTAAGTTCAAAAAAATTTCTAAGTTCAGAAAAGTTAAGTTAAGTTAGGTTTTTTAAGAAAATTCTTTAGTGGCAAGCTTCTGGCATAATTCCAGAAGCTTTCCACTAAAGAATTTTCTCAAAAAATTTAACTTAACTTAACTTTTCTGAACTTAGAAATTTTTTTCAGAAAATATGTGGAGTCCTGTGCTATACCTTTACCCAAGTTTAATATAGCTGTTCTAGGCCTATACACCCCAAAGTTCGTTTTATTAATATATATATATATATATATATAATATATATATATATATATATATATATATATATATATATATATATATATATATATATATATATATATATATAGCGTTGGGCGGGGGTGACTTGGACCACTTTAGGTATAACTTCGTCTCCCGACTTTCCCCTAAAGCACTTTTTGGAATTTTTTTTTTTCTGAAATTCAAGGCCATATAGTAGGTAATAAGTACACAAAAAAATAATAATGTAATTCTAATAATAAAAGTTTTTTATTAAAGTTTTAATAAAGCTCCTTCAGCCTGACCCATGGAGGGTGAATCGGCACCACCATTGAGGGTGAACGGACCATCTGTTTTAAATTCCCTTTTACATATAAATTCAATTTTATATTTAATTTATATATATATAATATTATTTATAATATTAAAATTTGTAATAAATAATAAAAATTGTCAATAATGATACATAAAATAAGAGATAAAAATAAGGTGGTCCGATTCACCCCTTCCGCCTCAAAAATTGACACTTTTTTTAATTCATTTTTTTTATATAAATTTCATTTTTTATTTTAATTTTTACTTAATATAAGTAACTATTTATTATATTTAAATTAATTATACGTAATAAAAATGTCAATAATAATACGTAAAATACGAAAAACAATGGTGGTCCGAGTCACCCCTTTCATTCAATTATATAATATATATATATATAATAATTAATATATATAATATATATATAATATATATAATATATATAATATATATATATATATATATATATATATAATCAGATCATGTGAAATGTAATAATTGTATTTTAATATGGTGTTATAGGTCAAAATATTTTTTTCATTTTTATCACCATCGCTCACAAATTATAATATCTTTTTTATGGTGCCACATATCACAATTTCAACTTGGGGGTTTTTTAAATAATTGATCTAACACTGTATAGTTAAATTTTAAAGAAATAGAGACAAGAGGTATGAATGAGCATGCTGCTATTCAAATTTTATTTTCAGGACAAAATATTATTAAAATTATTTTTATAACCCACAAATTTCTTACAATATCTTTCTTATTTTTTGATATTGTTAGTTCCAGATATTTGCTGGGGGGACTGCTGAAGTGAAAATTCTTAATTCACAATCTGATGTTGATGATGAGCAAGTTGTTAATGAAGTAACCCAAGAAATTTGATAGACTTCTTGATTTTAAAAATTTCATCAATTTACTCAATCAGCATATCCAGTTTTACAGAGGTTTGTTTTATAAGTTTTAAATTTTTTACATTTTGAAATTTTATATTTTCTGTTTTAGATTTGATATCTGAATGATGCAGTGATAATAAGCAGGTAACCCAACCTGCGATACCCACTCCCCCTATTATTGGGGGGGGTTAATGCCAGCATATTTGCTGGGGGGACTGTCTTGTGGGTAGAAATTGCGGTACTTTATGAAAAAATTTCATTTGTCCATGATGAGCAAGATGTAAATGAAATTTGGATCGACTTCTTGATTTTAGAAGTTTCATCAAGGAAGCTTACTCAATCAGAATATCCAGTGATACAGAGGTTTGTTTTATAAGTTTTAAATTTTTTACATTTTGAAATTTTATATATATATATATATATATATATATATATATATATAATATATTATATATATATAATATATATTATAATATATGTTTATATATATTATATATATTATATATATATATATATATATATATATATATATATATATATAATTTTAAAACAATTCATAAAAATTTTACATTTCATGTGGTATGGGATTTTTGGTATTTTACTGCAGAAGGAAAATGTGTATAATTTTTTTTACTAATTTGGATTTAAAACTTTGTAGTCCATAACTTTTTATATATGAGAGATAGAGTTTTAAAACTTGAAGACAATATAAATAAACATTTATCTTACATGTCCTGAAAATTTGAAAGTATTATCTATTATAAAAAAAGAATTGGAAAAATATTCCTGTAACCCACAAAACACGACAAATTTTTTTGTTCGAAATTTGAGAAGCGACAAAACTTTTTTTTCTGTAAGGGAGATAGCTTTGAAATTTTAAGACAATATAAATATCTATACAGTTCACCTTTCCTGAAAATTTGAAATTATTATCTTATAAAAAAAAAAAAAAAAAATTCCTCTTTTTTTAGCATATCAGATTTCATTGCTGGGTGGAGGGATTAGAATATTTCTGTAACTTTTTTTTAATAAAAGATAATCCTTTCAAATTTTAAGGAAAGGTGAACTGTATAGATATTTACATTGTCTTAAAGTTTCAAAGCTGTATCACTTACATGTCTTAAATTGTAATTATAAGTTAAGGGATAACTGCAATTATCTGGGCTCGTGTTCAGATAATTTTTTCAATCTATCTATACAAGATATTATAGGTATAATGTTTAAAAATATATTGTTAAAATACACTATTTTGACAAACTTGCACTGGCAGTACAAATTTAAACATAAATTTTCTTTTAATTTTTAATAACTTTATAAGCTTTCAACTGCTGAGAAGTCCACTTTATTTCGACTGAGAGCTCCAACAGTCAGTTACATTCCCTGGTGGTGTTAATGGTAAAGTAGAACATAATTGTTTCATTAAACCATAATATATTGGGTGATGTTAAATTTTTTATATTTTTTTTATATTATTTCTAATAATTTTTTCTTTTTTCATACAGGGGAAATCAATGTGCCAATATCAGTGACTTGTATGCAATGGGAGTTCCAGAATGTGATATGATAATGTTCCTTGGTGGCTCTACAAATTAACTGAAAAGGAGAGAGATGTATTACCACTCATGATGAAAAGTTTTAAGGTTTTGAATAACAAGTTAAAACAAATGCTAATTGATTATATATATATATATATAATATATATATATAATATATATACTATATATATATATATAATAATATATAATATATTATATATATATATATAATATAATATTATATATATATATATATATATATATATATAAGATATATATATAATATATATATATATATATATATATATATAATATATATAATATATTAATATATAATAATATTATATATATATATATATATATATATATATAGATATAAGATATTATATAGTATAGATATAGATAATATATATATATATATATATATATATATATATATGAGTTAGAAATGTAAGTTAGGGCACATTACAAAGGCATGAAATAGTGAAAGCTCTGAAGAAGTCAAAAAGGAGGAAAAATCTTCTGGAATTACATCTATGAAGTAGAAAATAGTTGAAAAAGGAGGTGACATTGTGATGGAGTGGCTGGTGAGATTATTCAATGTTTGCTGAGATGCGAGTACCACAAGATTGGCAAGATTCTGTCTTGTACCAATTATAGGGTAAGGGACAAAAAGAGTGC
>JABUQX010011635.1:0-10000 GCA_015478945.1 Trachelipus rathkii | reverse complement strand
TAAAAAAGAAACGATTGAGAGTAGGTTATCCAGGTGCCAGAGTGAGTGATATCGTGATAGATAGATAGAAGATTGATCTAACAAATGTGATTCAGATGTGATTGTACATGTGGGTACAAAGATATTAGACATAGAAGTCAGAAGAATTAATAGCAGATTATGGAGATTGATTCAGAAGATGAAAGCTAGTGAAAGAAGGGCATGATTTCTGCGATTTTACCTAGGTTAGGCATCAGGAATGGGGAGTAGGCTTCTGGTGTAAATGAAAGGGTTAGGAAATTAGGTTTTTCAGAAAATATTAGGTTTTTGGATTGTGGAGAGAATTTCTGGATAAAGATCTTTTGCAGCAGATGGAGTTCACTTAGTCGTTAAAGGTTGAGCTTTTTCAATTACCATTTGAGACTTGTTTAGCCAAAAAACTAGGTTAAAGTTGGGGTGCGTGATAAATCTAGATACAAATAATAGCAATTAACCATAGTGTTTGGGAGCATAAAATAAAGCTAATAAGTTACAAGTTCAAATAATGATGATGATAATAAAAAAACAGCATTTCGACTATCAAATGCTTTTACACAAATGCCCATCATGGCCTTAGAAATAAAAAAGATTGAGCTGATTAGTTATACCAAAATGAGAATCGAGAATATTTGCATAACTGAAGCATGAGTTAATGAGAGAATTATATTGAGACGTGCCTTGCAAGAATATGAGAATAGACGGATATTCCACTTTATAATACCAGCGTATAAGAAGAAGGTGTGTTGCGCTTTATGTAAAGCAAGATTCAATCTGTTATTAATGACTGACTTTAAAATGAATCATGATATTGAATCGGTGTGGGTAGATATTCTTATAAACAATAAATCTTATAGAATAGGGGCATTTTATAGACCTCCTGGCCAGAGTCAAGAATTAGACGTGGAAATTGTGAAAGAAATAGAGACCGCATGCCACAGTAAAGAAAAAATTATAGTCATAATGGTAATTTTCCTGGCATTCAATTGGATTCCTTGTCTAATATTGACCATATAGTTCTGCATTCATAAATTGTATACAAGATAACTTTTTTGACCCAGATTGTTCAAGAACCCACAAGATACGATGCACTATTGACTTAATATTAACTAACGATGAAGTATGGTGGATGAAGCTAGAGTTGAGGAGAATTTAGACTTGACCTAAATAATTAGACCTAATATGAATGTAATATCTGGGGCCCCAAGTGAGCAAGTTAATAAGGAAAAGATCTTAGATTCCAATGGCGATTTACCAAATTTCAAGACATGCTTAGTACAACTAACTGGGATAAAGAGTTTAAAAGACCAAAACTGTTTTATATCATGTGCGAACATTTTAAGCAAATTTAACAAATATTCAGTCAGTATGTTTTAAAATAACCATTAGTGTGCAAAGAGGAAAACCTTTTGTTGGAATAGAGAATAAGAGAGGAAAATAATGAAAAGCGTAGATGTTTTAAAATATTCAAAGTTAGTAATAGGGAAATGAAAGAAAATTATAAGGGAAAAATTAGAAATGAACTTAACCAATCAATAAGAAAGCAAAGAGAGAGCCAGAAATTAATTTAGCAAGGAATAGTAATAAAGACACTTGAAGAAGTTTTTAGCTTTTATAAATTTAAGAAAATAGACAATTGGTCCAATTAAATTGATGAAATTTAGTGAGTTCAGATAAGGAAATGGTCAACATTTTCAATGCTTATTTGCTTCAGTGTTTACTGAGAAAATTAGATAATAGTTTTGAGACTAATAGTTCTTGTATGCATTAACAAATAGACTTACAGAATTTGAATTTGATGTAAAAGATATAAAACGTTTATTAGATCATATTGACCCAAGTAAAGCTGCAGGCCCTGATGATATATGGTAGAATTCTGAAAGAGGGTAGTATCAGCATTGCAAAGGCATTGTATTTGATTTTTAAGCGATCTATAGCATTTGGTGAGGTACCAGATGACTGAAATGGCATATGTTGTGCCTATTATAAGAAAGGTAGATAAGGAAGATTTGGGAAATTTTAGGCCAGTTAGCTAACATCTCTGGTTGTAAGTTTTGGAAAAGTTACTGAAAGTCATATAGAAAATATTAAGATAACAAGGATTGTATGACCCCAGCACGTTCAGAAAGGTAAGTCATTGTCAGACAAACCTTTAGAATTTATGAAACATTACTGACGTATCGACCGAGAGATCCAGTTTGATATTGTATATTAGACTTTAGTTAAAGCTTTTTGATAACTTCCCCACATAAGGCTGATGAAAAAATTATTGCAATGTGATAGTGGATGGTACATGGGTTGGATTAAAGAGTGGATGCGAAATAGAAAACAGTGTGTACAAACTAAATGGAATAAATCAGTCATGGGGAAATAGTGAAGAGTGGTGTGCCACAGGGTTCAGTGCTGGGCCACTATGTTCCTCATATATATAAATATTTTAGACCAGGGACTTAAATGCAAGTTCAAAGTTTGCAGATGATTACTTAAAGTGCCCACCTCAGTTAGGAATTATGAAGATGCATAAAGATTCAAATGATCTTGATAAACTTCATGGGTGGGCAGATAAGTGGCAAATGAATTTTAAATATAAAAAGTGAAGGTCTTCACCTACGGTACTCAAATAAAGTTTTAATTACGATATGAATGGGGATTGGCTTGAGTCTTGGACAAGAACAAAAAGATTAGTGTGATTAATAAGCAGTAATTGAAAAGTAGCTAATCAGTGTTTGGAAGCTAGAAAATAAAGCTAATAAGATGCTGGGCATAATAAATCCCAATGTTGTTTACAAGAGCAAGGAAGTAATAAGTAAACTGTATAATAGCTATGTTAGCCAGTAATAGAGTATTGTGCACAAGTTTGGGCCCCTTATTTAAAGAAAGACTTAGATATGCTAGAGAGAGTGCAACGTAGAGCAACAAGGCTGATTCTGGGTTTGAGGTAAGAGCTATGAGGAGAGAGGCTGAGGAGTTAGGAATGTTTTCTTAGAAAGCGATTTCTCAGGGACATGATAAGTCTACAAAATATATTTACATCTATTTGATAATACAGAGATCAATAATTTTTCATAGTAGAACATGGGACAGGTGACCAGGGGCATAATAAGAAAATTAATGAAGAAAGCATGCCATCTTGCATATAAGAAAGCATGCATCATAATAGGGTGTTAAATTTTAATAGTCTCCAAGGAGTTGTTGAGTGTGACCTCGATTGCAACATTAAGAAAGGTTAGATTTGTTATGATGGTTCGAATCAGATAATATATGACGAAGCCAAATGGCGAGTTTATAGTCGTTGTGAGATAGTTATAGGTAGATGCATGTGTGACCATAAACTTAGTATATAATGCATGTGGATGGTTTGGTATCATGATTTATATATTCATTAGTTTTGAGCTAAACCAAATTGGGAATTTTAGGTTACAACAAAATTGACAAGCCCTAGGGCTTTGGATTTGCATGAAACATGTTGGGAGTGGTTGACTGGGACCAGTCTCGACTGAGGCCCATGTGCTTTTTACTGTCTCTATATTCTTAATGTTTCTTAATGTTTCTAATGACTGTGTGAGTGTTGACTCAAATTATATGGAACTTCATGCTGTGAGATCATGAGTCTTCATTACACAGTTGAGTCGAGCCCATGTCTTCAGTTTTAAATTTGCGTTTAGATTCATCTTAAGTATTTATATTATAATTCGTATTCAAATCTCGACAATAAATAAAACCGCGCAACATTCCGTAGGGAAAAGGCGGGATGCAGAGGTGATTTTTAATAATGTGCGGATTTGCTCCTCGGATTTAACCTGTATATATTATATAAGGTATATCGTATATTATATAATATATATATATATATATTATATATAGATATATATATATATATAATAATATTTATAATAAGGATATATATCTCTATAATATGTATCTCTTCAACGCTTAAACGTGTCTTTATATATCGGCAAAAATCTGTATCCTACGCTTCTGCAACGAGTTTTAAGTTCTATCTTTCGGTAACGGGTATCGCCTCAAATTTTGGGTATCGGGTGCAACACAATATATATATATATTATATATATAACTATATAATATATATATTATAATATATAATATATATATTATATGATATATAATATATATTATATATATAATTAATATATATATAATATATATATATATATAATTATATATATATAATATTTCACCGTAAAAAAAACCATTTTCATGTTTTTGTCCTATATTTATTAAACTATATAATATTGTGAACTTTTAAAGTATTGCATAATTGAGCCTTTTACTAGGCTATATAACCCTATATCAATATTTGGTTTCGCTCTTATATTTTGTAAATTATTTTTAAAAAAAGTGAAATGTTAAAAAAACCCACGATTTTCAAAATGACTTTAAAAAAAACCCAAGTGCCATTAAAAAAACCCACATTCAAAAACCCTTTCTATAGTCATGTAACCCATTTTTATTTATACAAATATAATATATATATATATATATATATATATATATATATATATAATATATATATAATATATATAATATATATATATATATATATATATATATATAATATATATATAGTATATATATATATATATATATATATATATAATATATATGTAGATATATATAGCTATTATATTATATATATATATATATAGATATATATATATAATATATAATATATATATATATATAATATTAGATATATATATAATAATGTTCAAAAACCCATTCTAAAGTCATGTAACACACCTTGCAGCCTTTTTTTTTTTTAACGATTGTAGTACTTGCAGAACTGTTCCCACATTAAATTGATGTGGTTATATATGTCCTGCTGCACTTTCACTCCTTTTCCTGCTGCTACTGTGCTGGGAATGGGCCCCATAAATATATTTGAAGCTGGGACAGTTTCTAGTTGGGCATTGCTTTTTGCTACAAAGAGTCCTCCCCCTCTGTAGTCAAGGAACTTCATTGATACTTTATTAATATCTTCGTCACTGTCATTAGAGAATACTTGATTCAGTAGTGCAACATAAAATTTTCTGGGTTTATGTACAGCAAATAATTTATCTCCTATTTCTTCTTTCCAATTTTTGTCATTTAATGAAGTATGTATTTTTGATACAATTTTTTGAATTTCCATTTTAGGTTCCAAATTCTCATTATCTGCAGAATCAATCATCTTCCTCTGGTTCATCCGATTCTTCATCCTCTTCAATCTCATCTTCTGTACTACTACTAATCTTTCGTTTGCAAGCATGCAGCATTTGCAGTTTTGTAGAGCCTTTTGGTGTGGATGTTGCCATCTTGTCAGCGCTCTGTCGAAACTTATCAATATCTTCCTTAGAAATAATTGTGGCATTCATGTTTACACGTTCCGACATTTTTGCTGCACCCTGATGTGATGGGCTTGACCAAACTCTAGACGACAAACATCAAAAAAGCTGGTTGCTCTGTGATAACCAGTCCGAATTGAGGAAGTGGTAGACAAATGATCTGCCCCTTGTCAACTCCCTCTTCAATCTAAATCAATCTGCCACAACGTGGCTTACCATCCTTATCCAGTGGTGGAGGTGGTTATGGTGGTGACTCCAACAGATCCAGAACGCTTAGAGCGTTTGTGACGTTTACGTTGAACAGTTTTCCATTCACCTTTCTCGGAAGTGCAGGAAGCATTAGAAAGAGAATGGGTCACGCCATCAAGCTCCATTTGGGAGCTGTTATCCAGATTCATCTTCTAGTGTATAGAACTCTTAGAAGCGTGAGTAAAGGAAACTCGGAGAAAGTTTAGAAGAAATCAAGAGCTTAGAACTTCTTACGACTATTAGATGGTTGGTTGTTCACATGCTGGATTGTTTGGGTACAATCTTTTGAAGCCTTTGCTTTTGTCTCAGTAGACTTATGGCGAGGTCTCTTCAGAGTTGCATTTTTTACATCTGGGGTTACTGTGTTTTTGCTTAAAAATTCGGTTGCTCTATATTTTAACGAATAATCTTTAACTTGGAGACTATTCTTTCTGTGTGTTTTGAAACAAAACATCTGTTTCCAGGTATTTAATAATATGGAGCGAATTAAGGAACAAAAGAGACCGTCCCTCTGCATAAGTTTGCGTGAGTATGGGAGTGTTTTTGGCAGAAATGTTTCCAAATTTTGTTTTGGATGAGCCAGCTTAGTTTCATTGCTAGTTTGTTGAGAATACTCAGGATAGGTTTGTTGATAGCTTTTTGGACGGGGAGATTGAATCAAAGGCTGCTTTTGTACTCTTTGAGAAGTGTAGTTGGGCAGTAACAGGTAGACAAGTTCAGTACATGCCTGAGTTCAATGGAATTAAAAGAGGAGTTCTTTAGGAGAAGGTGTGTTGGCCGGATTCAACACCGCGGAGGCGTGGGGGCCGCTGTAATTTATGGCGTAAGATTGATTTTGATTTGTCTCATAATTTTCCTTGAGCTGCGTATAGCATCTCTCCTGTCCTCAATTTATGTATGTACATAGATCTAAAACCTACCTTTCAAACAGTAAGACGGCATTTAAAGAAGAATCACTGTGGGTCCTCCTTACAGTTTCTACAGTTAGGGTGTATTTCAAATGGTCTAAACTGTGCACTAATAATCTTCTCCGCAGACTTGGGGGCAGTTATGTCATCCTGTCCCCACAGTATTCTTGCGTTGTGTTGGGGATGACCAAACCAGTTGACATTTGAAGGCAATCGTCTGGTCGAGGATAAACGTACGCGAACACTGTGATTGTGAACCCTATTTTTGACCTATTTTGTCAGTGAGTTTCCCGCAAGGGGGACAATCTATATAACATTTGTGATCGCGAATAATCTTTTCTGTTGAGTTCTCCAAAATGACAGCTGTATCTGGTTCTTTCTGTTTCATAACAAAAATAGTCCTTTATGATGTGTTTCATTTTATCCAAAAGTAGAGAAATATGAGAAATTTGCGAGAGACGTTAAGGATGACAAATGGAACTTTGATTTCGCGTTAGCAGCTTGTAACGAGAATGGACCCATTCCTCATCAATGTGACTGGAGGGTCTCCAACTCCATAGGACTTTTTCAAGTCCCTACTGAGAAATTGTTCTGCTCAGTAAAGCTTTTGGAGGTAGTTGGATCGCAATGTATAAATACATCTGAATGATTATGTCGCTGACATTCCTGGAGGGGGTGCAGCAAATGGAGTAAACGAATGAGACAACGACTATTCAAGGAGCACCGTTGAGGGATGCCTGGACCGTTGCGGGCGGCCTTGAGGTGTTCGGGTTTGCTGCGTCGACGAATCGATGAAATCCTTTTGCGAAAACCCTTCAGGTGTAGAGAAGGAAGCAAAGCATACGTACCAGGTCTAGAAGTGTAGGGACCGTGGTAGTCAGGCTGGTATCTGACAAGTGGTAATTGCTTGTTTGATGTTCGTTTGCCCACCCTTGCGTCTTAAAACACGCTTATATCAGTTAAAGGGCTCGTTACCATAATAAAAATTTTACCACAAACTTCGTCCAATAGATAACAGACATAAGCAATAAAACCAAATGAGACAAATGTAAAAACAGGATGACTGGAAAAGCGTGTATTTTAAGAGAGGTAATCCTTCTCTCCACAGCAGGTCACAGTCCAGAGACCCCCACAACCACCCGGACCCCACCCCGTAGGGTGGCTGTCTGGATTGGCCTCGGAAGATTCTCCCAGAACTCTATTCAGTGTACAACACGCACTTATATCTTGGTATCTTCCACGTAAAACTCGAGATCTATACACACATAAGTGCTGAACAGCCTTCCCAGTGTTACCCAGGGCTCACGGTTTCCTACAATTGGAGCCAGGTTCAGAGGTGAGTGCGTCAAATGTCGTTCTTCATTCAACTTTACCCCATAATCCACGGAGGAAGTTGGGGTGAAACGGCGAAAACCCATGCGAGAAGAGGCAGCCGAGAGCCCAAGGGCTGTGTGATGGAAAAAGTGGAGGGCATACCTTATTACAATAAATTAAGGGAATAGGGGGGAATCTTAAAAAAAAAAAAAAAAAAAAAAAAAAAAAAAAATATTATAAACTTGATAAAGAAGTGACGTGGAAAGACCGAGGAGTTGGGGGGGGGGGGGAAGAAATTTTATGAAAAATGAGGGGAAAGAATGAAAGTTGAAAGATTACATATTGTGCAAATACTATAATGCACGAATGCACAACAAATGCACATATTACTGCTGGGGCCGGGAGGGATGCAGAAAGTTCCCTAGCATTGGTTCTTATTACTATGCCATGCTTCAGATTGTAAACAAGTCTTTCAAACTTGCCAACTCACCAATCAGAGCATAAACACCATAATAAGAATCAATACCCCCCGCGGGGGATATATATATATATAGTATATATATAATATATATATATATATATATATATAACTATAATATCTACTTATATATATATATAATATATATATATATATAATTATACTATATATATATTACTATATATAGTATATCATAGTATATTATGATGCTACCGGAACCAGATTTTTGTTCCGTCCGGAAACCGTTGGAATAAGTTCCGGAACCAGAACCGGAACTTTTTGAACTTCCCGTGCAACAACCTTACATAATCTCTACTTAAAACTTTCCTGATTAACAGAGCGTGATCAGTCTCTCTATAAGTTATCTGGTATCTTGACATATCCATACTGTGAGCTCTTAGTTTTCTGTAAGCAAAAATTTGGATAAGCGATCAATAAATTTATTAAGTAAAAATAAGGAATATTACTATATAAATTCTACAGGTCTTCAAAGTTTAAAAAGCTGTTTTCAGAAAAAGCAATTTTTTAAAAAGCTTTTTCAGAAGCGGATGATTAACGCGTGTTTGAGGATAGATATCACCGTTTAACTCCACAACCAGAGCAGCAACTTATTTTCCTACAGACTCCAACAATCAATATCTCAAATGAGTCTTTTTAAAGAGGTAATTATGTATCTGTTTCTAAATTTTTTTAAAATTTTTAAATGACAAAGTAATTTAATATTTTCTTTTCTTGTACTCATCATTTTCTGAAACGTAATTTCTTTAATAATAATAATAATAATAATAATGAATAACTAATAATATAATAATAATATAATAATAATAATAATAATAATACATGAATAACACTGGTTAAAATACATGAATTTCTTGACTGGTCCGCAATTGATTACCTTGATATAATTGATGTCTATCCAAAAATGTAATCGGTTTTTGCGTATCACAACGCATTTGTGAGATATTGCAGTAAAATTTTAAATTTGTAAATTTTCCATTTTTAATCTTCTTCAAAGGGAATCATAAATAGAGTGGAGGAAATTCGCTATATATAAGATATATTATATACTATAATATATATATATAATATTATAATATAATAATATATCATATAATATATATATATATAAAAAGAGTATATATACAACTATATATATATATATATATATATATATCATATCTATATATATAATTATATATTATCCACTATAGTATGATAATTAAGGAGAGAAACAAACGATAACAATATATGAAACATGTCTTTGAATAGATATATGTTAATCACAGGTTTTGGAAGTCGGTTTCAAAAATTTTCGACTGCCGACTCCACCCTCTTGAAATTACCGACTCCGACTCCGACCTCTTGAATTTTACCGACTCCGACTCCGCGACTCCGATCTCCACTCCGACTCCACCCTTTTGAAAATTACAAACTCCGACTCCGACTCCACCACTCTCTTAAAATTATCTATATGAAAATTATATATATATTTTAATATATATATACTAATATATATATATATATATATATATATATATATAATTACACGTTACTATATATATATATATATATTAAGTTATATATATATATATTATATTATATATATAATATAATATATATATATATATATATATATATAGATATATATAATATACTATACTATATATAACAGTCGAGCAAATGCTCTCTCC
>JABUQX010011634.1:15000-28205 GCA_015478945.1 Trachelipus rathkii | reverse complement strand
TATAGTTTTATACTTTGTACAGTACCCACTTTCCGTGAGCCTATACCTCTCCAATAAAGCTCTTTTCAGACCTTCATAGCTCTTTAATTCTTCAACAGTCATCTTATTATATACACTGACAGCTTTGCTTGTTAGGAAACCTCCTAAAATTGTCGCCCGCTTTTCCATAGAGATATCGTTTGCTTCTGCTTGCTTCTCAAACATTAACAGATATTCTTCAATATCGTTTTTCTTTTCGTCGAAGAAAGGAAGCTTCAATTTCGGATACTTACTAGCATAGGAAGTACTATGGCTGCTCTGAGCACTCTGTGATGCTACTACCGCGTCATGTTGACGTTGTCTTTCTTCAGCATCAAGCTTCATCTGAAGCATTCTTTCTTCTGCTTCTCTTGCGTCTTTCTCTGCCTCTAATTTTACCCTTTGCGCTTCTGCTTCGATTTTAGCTTTTCTCCCGCTCCGGCCTCAAGCTTAGCTTTCTCCCTTCGCTTTCTACCTCAAGCGCTAACCTCTTTCCCTCAAAGCTAACTTTTCTCTCTCCAAAATCAGCAGCTACTTTCTTCTCCCCTCCAAAGCACACTTTTTGTTGTTCGAGCACAGCCTGAGCCGCTCGGTCTTTTTAACAAAAAGCAGTGATCTCCTTCACACCTAAACCTCCTGACTTCCACGTCTCAATAAGCTCAGCACTAGATGTAGCCATTGTTATATTTGTTGTTCACAAAACAAATTACAAAATATATTGTTCACTAACAGAGTCACTTTCAACGCACGAATCACAATCCCGTTTTCTACCGAAATTTCAATTTAGCTTTCACTGATAGCTCTGTGAAAACAAATTTCTAACCGGGGCTCATTAATGTATATATATATATATATTATATAGCATATATAGAAAGATATATATATAAGTATATATATATATATATATGTTATATATATATATTGTTATATATATATATTATTGAGTATATATATATATGTATATATATATACTTATATATATATATATATATATATATTATATGCTATATATATATATATATATATATATATATATATATATATATATATATATATATATATATATATAGTTACAGTATATATATATATATATATATATATATATATACTAGTTTACACAATCTGCAATAAAATTTGCCAAAATCTTACGGGGAACTAGTGTTTTACCAATAGAACTCAAACAGAGGAGAATTGTGAATTCTGGGAACTACTCACTTCTGCTCCGCTCAATTTTGCAAATTTTAACGCCTATCTAACAATATTAATAAATATATATATATATGTATATATTATAAGAGTATATAAGAGATACTACCAAAATTATTCCAGTGTTTCTTATTTCCAAACGATAACTATTCGGAATAACAGTTTGTTATCCCACCAATATGCAAAAGAAAAAAATAAATATGTTTAACTTTAACAAAGCAAATAGTCCAATCGACTATATTGACAGTTAAAAAACAATACAATATCAACTTATATATCATATATCAACAACTGAGATATAAGTTACAACACTTTGAACATTAGTTCTGGCATAGGTCTTAGCAAAAACGACTGCGCACAATTTTGTTTTAAATATTCAATAAAATAGTAAGACACCTAACTATACCATCACCCATTAGAAGTAATGAAGAAAAACAGATTAGAAAAATATCCTATATGGTAAAATACCCAAATTTATAATAAAGTGATTAATAAAAAGATATTAAATTATCTGTCATAACTTACTTCCCCTTCGGAACCATTAATGAATCTACAAAAAGTAGGCCGTAACAATCTATGCAATAAACGTAATAGATTCTCAAAACCTATATCGTAACAGCATCCGTTTCTTTCTGTTAAGTGAGCTATCGACCTGTATAATATTGCAGAACAAATCTACACTTATAACTCACCAACTATCTCTTTGAAGACTCTTCAAGTGGAACAACGGTTTTTGACCGAGTTCTTTACCTTATGTGAAAACAGTTCAGTCAATACTTTTCTTACCAATGAATGAACCCTTTTTGTGATCAATCTTTCAATCACGAAAATCACGTCTTAAGACTTAAAATAATAGCTAATTGAATATTTGAATAAATGAAAAATAAGACACGCTTTGAAATACTTCAAGGAAACCAACGGGATACTGTAATATTTAATAAAAAAAAATAAATAAAAATGTACTGATTTTACAAATCAGATTTGCAAGTCCATGAATATATATCCGAATGTCCTGAGTAGTATTCGCATACATGCACACATATAAACCCTTCAAAAATATATATCGATTATATCTATATATATATATATATATATACTCAAAACTACCTACAGGTCTTGTATTCCATGTACATATCCGGATATTCGGTGTGGTATCCATACATGCGCAAGCAAACCGCAAATACAGAACCAAAATACTAATCCACTAAGTATATATATATATATATATATATATATATATATAGGCGAAAATAGATTTCAAAACGGCCCTCGAGTTATATGCAGAGCATATTCAAATATATTATATGGTTGCTAACCTTGTCAACGCATATATAGTATATATCAAGTATATATATATATATATAAATATATAATAAATATTATGCTAAAAAAAATAAATAAAAATATCAACACAAAAATGCTTTATCAATATATTTATATAAATCCTTGCCTATAAATATATATATATATAAAACATATATATATAGATCTATGTTCAATATTAAATATATATATAAACAAACAAATATATTAAATAAAATAATATATGACTGACTGACTTTGCAAAAAGACATATAAAAATATTTACTTGTAAATTATATGTTTCTAGTAATTACTTAAGACATCAGATTTGCCAGTGCACAGTGAATGCACTCCAGCTGATCAAGAAATGTTGACTTTCTAAATCAAAGAGTTTGTAAGCCAACTAAAAATAAAAACAAATCTTAATTTCAAATAAATAAAATGTGACTTTTGCAATTATTCCGTGTATAAAATAATGTACCAACGTGTTAAACACTTTACAATTGTTGCCAACACAAAAAGAATCTTCACCATACTATGATAAATACACATCAATAATAAATACTCTTACCTGCTAGTGATATATAGCAACACCGCAGACACAATGCATTTGCAAATCGCATTTACAGACGATGCTTTTAAAATAGCAATGCAAAAATTATATTTACGTAAATAAACACAATTATATTTAAATCACAGCTTAAAACACTATTAGCTTTACGAGAAAATAAGCCACGACATTTCCACATTGATAAATTACAATACCATATTACATTTAAAAAAACATTACTACAATTACTTTATAATAAAATATAAAATAAGACACTCCACTATTACAAGAATATGCACACTAAAAATAATAAAATTGATCAGACAAGGCGACAAGCGCATACCAACTGTAAGCACCTTAAGTAACGACGAATGAAAGCAAAAAGATATAAAATATTCATAATTTTACTATTTATACAAATCTTCGTCAATCAGTTTACGCTTGTCCATCCAATCACAATTCTTAAAATAATTAATAAAATGATGTATCCACTTATTAGTTATTTCAGGAAAGCAAATATATACTAAACATTTAGCAAGACCGAAAATTGGTATTTCTGTACAATTGAACTTCGTTCACAAGAAATAACAATTTTCTTCTAAAATCAAAACATAAAAGCCAAATGAATTTATATATTGTGCGCTTCACACTATATAAAATCATTAAATATTATTCCATACACATTTATCTATATATACAAAACAGTTACATATACATAATAATAAATGCGTAGTATCCTTATAACAGTTTAAAAATATAAATAATAATAATAATAATAATAATAATAATAATAATAGTATTATTATTATTATCACAGTTTTGTGAACGACGACCAATCAAAACTTAGCTTTTCTAGTCTCGGAAACAAGTTTCATTGGCCGTCGTTTACTCATGAATTACAAACATATTTACAAAATTTACGATGAGCCGCTACAATCATACACCGTATATATAGAAAAATGAAAGAGGTACTGCAATGGCAATGTCGGCCATTACTTTACAATACATAAATGAATCAATGTTATATATTACGTGTATAATTGCATTACAGTTATATTTGAGGTGCTATATATATATATATATATATATATATATATATAACTTATATATATATATATATATATATATATATATATATATATATATATATATATATATATATATATATATATATATATATATATACACTTGTATGCAAATTTTTAGAACCATACTTGAAGATCCTATATTCTTATTAAACGGGGAACTATATACCCAAATTGATGGTATGACAATGGACTCAATTTTCGGTTGTGGTTTTGCGAATGTCTTTCTTATTTATGAAGATAACAATTTATCAGGAAACTCTATTCAAACTTTTTTACTACAAAACTAAATATGTTTCTTCAATATATAAATGGAAAACAATTTTCGTATCATGAAACAAAAATAAGTAAAATCTTTCTATAGATGTAGATGTCACAAATAACGATAAAATATTTAAATTTGTGTGTGCAGAAAATCTACATCAACTCTCCTTATTATAAAATACCTTGGAATATTCCCCTGAAATTCAAATTGTTATGTCTTGTATCTAGAAGCCGTAGCACATTTACAATTTGCTCTAACTGGCATTTGTTTCAAATGAAGATTTAATTTATTAATATTCTCTTAAACTTTAAGATGAAACATTTAAAAATACCAATCGTCTGAACCCTAAGATAAAATGCATAAATATAATGGATGTTAGTAGAAAATTATTTTTTATGCATATAAAATTAAAATCAACGCAAGTAGAGAATATTACATTCATCCAAGAATCTAAGTAGTTGTTAAAGATCGCTCGTGTGGCTTAAGCAATGTCCTTACAAATGAAATAACCATCTGTTTTAACATTAAATCTTTAAACGAACGTGTGTGTACTTGACCATAATGAAATATTACTCTCTATTACTCTCAATTTAAATAATCTATTTATTAGTGTAAATACCCTTAACAATAAATCAGCCTCTCCCCCGAGCCTCAACCACAACCTCCCGTTTTTAAAGTTAGGCAAGTTATAATAAATTTACATTTTATGTTTTATTCTATTTGACTATAATCTGACCAATGTATGATTGTTGTTCATTTAATATTTAATTTTATTGTAGATTAAATGAAATAATTGATATTTGGTGACTTGAGTATAACAAAGAGACTTTAATCAATATCTTTTTAGCTCTTCACAATAAGAAAAAACTCTTTACGTTTATATTAAATGAAAAAAAGATCTAAAAACGGAATATTCTGTAATCCTTTGTTAGTTTCATTTTTCCATAAGAAACGAACACTTTTATAGAAACTTTTAAGAGTATTGCGAAATATTAACTCATAATTATTGTTTACGTATAATTTATCTTTAACTATTGCTCAAATAGGTTTCTTAAGCAAGCCTTGATAAATGCGTTGTGAAAAATTTTGCATGTTTTGTACCAGATGAAAATAGTTTCAAATATTTGCTAATTGGATGAAAACGTACAAGTATAAACTACCTAATGAAGACGTAGTGAAATAATTTCCATATAATTTACCATCAAGATCCCGAAAGCGTAAAATTATTGAAAATAATTATGACGTGGTTCAAGACCACTTGCAGCATGACCATTATCTTTCTCATTACAATTTTTTTGCAGTTCTCTACCGTTTTGAGCACTAACGACAGAATCATAAAACTGTTTTGGAATAACGTCAATCAGATTAAAGAAACACAAAAAAAAATCAACTTTGTAAAATTTGACGGTAAGTTATTTATATAAAAAAAATTAAGATTAGGAGGACTCTCTGACAAATCAGGCAGTGACTTGCACCAGTAATCTGGGAAAAAGGGTTAATGTTGTACATAATAGTTGGGTTAACGTTCCGCATTCTGGTAAAACAGATAGTGAAAATTGAGCGCAATTTATTTCATATACTCTCTCTCTCTCTCTCTCTCTCTCTCTCTCTCTCTCTCTCTCTCTCTCTCTTACTACATATATATATATATGCATATATATTATATATATTACGATTTCTTATATTTATTAGCATATACATATATCTCAGCAGGCATATATATATTATATATATATATATATATATATATATTTCATATTATTATTATATACATTTAAAGTTCAATGTCGTTATAATTTTTTACTGTTGGCTGGTGCATGGGCATACTATTAGCTGTATTATGGCATAAGGCGGGCTGGCTGGGCTATTATTAGTTATATGTTACATATATGCTGGTGCTGGGCTACATATATTAAGAAGATATATATATATATTAGCAGCGTTATATATATATATATATATATATATATATATATATATATATATACTGTTATTAGTATAATAAGAATAGCAAGTATATATATATATATTATATATTATGCTATATATTATGTATATATATATATATATATATATATATATATATATATATATATATATATATATATATATATATAGGGGAGAATCCTCATTGCTTGCTTAGCTTGCAACGCTGCCTAAAGATTTTGATTGTCAGTATATTGTGATTTGAGAATAAAGATGTCGATAATTTTTCTTCTTCTAATGCTTCTATTAACAATAAATTCAAATTTATATTTAATTTACATTCTCGAGTAGAAAACGTGAATAATAATTTTCCTAGTCAGCACGATGCTTGCGGTAACTTGACCGCCTTCCTTTCTGAGATATTTAACGAGGTTAATAGGTGCGGGCGCATAAAAATTATTCAAGGCGAAAACATTGTGAAAGCTTGCGGAAACTTAACAAGCAATTGCAGAGAGAGAGAGAGAGAGAGAGAGAGAGAGAGAGAGAGAGAGAGAGAGAGAGAGAGAGAGAGAGAGAGAGAGAGAGAGAGAAACGCATTTCGGGGTCTTCCTTTAAAAATTTCATTGTCTCGTGATTCTACTTAATTTGAAAAGAAAAATGACAAAAAATTATAATTTTTTCTGTTTGTAGAACTAGTAGATCTGAAAGTGACTGTTATTTTTCTAATATTAATAAAAATTCTTTAAGTGGTAACCTTATATAATTAAAACAAGGAAAATATTGCATTAAAAATAAGTATGGGTTATTTTTATATATGTTGTAGAATAATTTTATAAAAAATTGTCTAAGAACGAACAATGTGCGCATAAAAAAATACTGATAGTCAGTCATAATACATAATATAATACTAATAAATAGGATAATAATAATAATAATAATAATAATAATAATAATAATAATAATAATAATAATAATAATAATAATAATAATAATAATAATAAAAGGTTAAAAATATGGAATAAAAAAAATATAGCCTAAAAACTTATGTGGTTATAAATATTAAAAGATGAAAGAATATTTTTGCAAGTAAGCTTTTGTATTTCAATGATAGAGTAAGAGTTATTGTTGGTATATATATATATATATATATATATAAAGAATTCAAAAAGTATATAAAGTATATATATATATATATATATATATATATATATATATATATAGCATAATAATCGCAATATATATATAAGATGTTAAAGAAAAGAACATATAATAAGAAGGTAAAGAATTAACTGCCTTCTCCGGGATTGAACCACCGCCATGTTGCGACTGAGGACAATATACTGCGCTTGACTGAGGCTATTACCAACCCCGAAACCCCGACAAAACAGCTGTGTAAAGCAACCGGAGCTCCCTTCACAAGGCGACATCACCAGGTGTGCAGCCTGTCCTATCCCTCGTTATTTAGATATATAGATGATAATATTGCATATTAATTCCAATTATATAAGATGTAAAATAAATAAAGAACATTTAATGGGAAGGTAAAGATTACTGCCTTCCACGGGATTGAACCACCGCCATTTTTTTGCGATTGAGGACAATATACCTGATGCTTTACGACTGAGTCCTCCCAACCCAAAAATGGTGGATTCAAGAACAGTTATAAAGCAACCGAGCTCCCTTCAAGGCGACATCACCAGGTGTCCAGCCTGTCCTATCCTCGTTCTTTATATTGTAGATGTTAAATATTGCATATTAATCGCAATTATATAAGATGTAAATAAAGAAAAAGAACATTTAATGGGAAGGTAAAGAATTTACTGCCTTCTCCGGGATTGAACCACCGCCATGTTGCGAATAATTGCGATTAATATGCAATATTTAACATCTACAATATAAAGAACGAGGGATAGGACAGGCTGGACACCTGGTGATGTCGCCTTGAAGGGAGCTCGGTTGCTTTATAACTGTTCTTGAATTCAACTTTTTTGGGTTGGAGGATAGCTCAGTCGTAAAGCACCGGGTATATTGTCCTCATTCGCAACATGGCGGTGGTTCAATCCCGGAGAAGGCAGTAAATTCTTTACCTTCCCATTAAATGTTCTTTCTTTATTTACATCTTATATAATTGCGATTAATATGCAATATTTAACATATATATATGTATATAAGTATAAAGTTATTCGTAATTCTATCTTCCAATTATATGTATTATATATATATATTATATATATATATATATATATATATATATGTATATATATAAGGACACAAAAACATATATAGCAACAGTGTAAGAATGTATAAAGAAGCATATATCAACGTATATATATCCATATATTTTTGAGCAGCAGAAAGAGTTAAGTTAATTTTATATATATATATATATATATATATTATATATAATATATATATATATATATATATATATATATATATATATATATATATATATATCTTACATCTGCTCCCGAGCCAACCTCTCCCCTCCACTCCCCTATCTTCCAAGCCCCGTTCTTCGCTCCTTAATCAGCTTTATTCAAAGAACATATTTTATGCTATGTCTGGATAAATACAGAGATTCCCAACCGGTGTGCCGCGGCACGTAGGTGTGCCGCGAGATCTGTCAGGGGTGCCGCGTGATTTTAATCTAATTGTAACATCTCTAACCATTTTACTGAAATTACGTTTTCAATTTATTAGGTAAAAATTCTTTAAGAAGGCTTTAATCTCCTCTTCTGAAAGTTACCATATATATATATAAAGAGCAGCATATATATATATATATATATATATATATATATATATTAGCGTTATTATGGTGCTAAAGTGAAAGGTACAGGTATATATATATATATATGTTATATATATATATATATATTGCACACATAAGGCGTTTTGCTCTCCACAAATGTGGAGTTTGTCAAACCCTTGAATCTCTTTGCGTTTTGCATTTGTTTTTTCTCATAAGCTAAATGTACGTCTACACAATATTTTATACATGGCGGAACAGATGTGGTAGCTAGTTTCTCATTTGTTAATAAATACACAAAATATTTTTCCATCGCTTATGGAAAAGATTTGTTTATTTGGCAAATCAAGCAAATGAGCAAAGCTTTGCAAAAATGACCCATACACACATGGGGTGTTTGGCAAAGAGTTCGACGAACTCCGCATGTATGGAGTCGCCTTAAGGCTTTTTGCTTTGGGTAGAATCAGTAGAGTAGAGTCATAAGTAAATTAATTTTAATGTTACTAGGTTGTGAAGTGTTACATAAGTGATCAATTCTGAAATGGATAAGTTTGTAATAAGAAAACGTAAACTCGAGGAGAGCGAACTTGTACCACCTACTTTAAGTGAGACTAATTGAAAATTATCATTGATCTTCACCATCAAAAGAATTTATTTTTTAAAGAAAAGAACGTATTTAAAAGTTATTTGTCTTACGGATTTTCATGGAACATCGATGCAGATAATCCACGCCCCCTGGGCTTAGTGTGTGGTGAAATGCTAAGCAATGAAGTCATAGTCCCCAGCAAAACTTTAGGAGACATCTTGCTACGAAGTACCCAGGTGTATCCCAGAAACCCGGCTCATATTTTTCAAGGCTATTAGAAAATCAAGAGAAAATTGGTAATAGAATGTTGAAGAGATTTACCACAAGTGACGCTTCTCTCGAAGCTTCATTTAAAAAGTTTCCAAACTCGTTCCCAAGAAATTGAAACCTCATACAACTGGAGAGGATATTAATTATCCCGGCTTGCAAAATTATCGTTGAAAACATACTTGGGCAAGATGGGAGATCAGATTTCAAATGTTCCTCTCTCAAACAATACCATTAGCCGTAGAATATCTGAAATTTCATTAAATATGAATGAATCCAAGTCATAGATAAAATAAAAACTCACCATAAATTTGTTTTACAAATAAATGAAACTAATATTACTGCCAAAAATCAGCTTCTGATTCTGTAGATTTATTGGCGGTAAATATATTGGAGCAGTTTCTGTTTTGCAAAGAGTTGGAAACAAACTAGTACTGGCGGCGCATATATTTTCGCTTCCGTCTCTTCCTATCTCAATAACCATGGTCTTTCATAGAACGACTGTTGTGGAATATGTACTGGATGGTGCACCATCAACAGTGGAAAGTATAAAGGATTTACTGCGAGAGCCAAGAAAATGAATCATTGATAATAACTCACTGCTTTCGGACAGAGAAGCACTAGTAAGGAAAATTGTAGTGAGCAGTTCGCTGAAGTTATAAATCAGGTTGTGAAAATGATAAAATACATTAAATCGCGACCTTTGAAGTGTAGACTCTTTTGAAAAATATGTTGTGAAATGGATGCACCATATATTCATTATTATTACATACAGAAGTAAGATGGTTATCTCGTGGTAGAGTACTGAACCAGCGTTCTCACACTCAAAGAAGAACTAAAAGTATTTTGAGAAAGAGAAACGTGATGAATTTTCTAGGTTGCTGCAAAATGATGATTGGTGTTTACAGCTGTCATATCTGCCAGATATTTTTAGTAAACCAAATGAATTAAATACTTCATTGCAGGGACGACTAAAAACACAGTTTCTTCAACTATAAAAAAATGAAAGGTTTCATGAGAAAGATAGCTACTTGGAAAGTCTGTAATTGAGAAAAGTGATTTTTCAAATTTTCATCCCTTTTTTATGATTTTCGGAACGTAATGGCGAGAAAGCTAAAAGACCTCATTCTTGATCATTTATCAAAATTGCAAGATGCATTAGATAGGTACTTTCCTTCTCTTTCCGTTAAGAATCTTGAATGGATTTACATTTCACATGGCAGATATTGTTGAAGAACTAGATTTCACAGCTACTGAAAGAGACGAATTTAATAATCTCTGCGCTGATTCTTTACTGAAAATTAAACTTGAGAAGACTGACTTATCAGCGGCTGATTTTTGGCTTAACATACAAAAGGACTATCCTAACCTAGTAGAAAAAGCCACAAGTTTCCTGTTGTCATTTTCAACATCATACTTTTGTGAACAAGCTTCCTGCAATCGTCACAATAAAATGCAAAACAAGAAATAGGTTGTTGAATCTTGAGGAAAATATGCGTTTTGCGTTATCAAACATCAGACCTAACATACAAAATTTGTGCTCCAAGCATCAAGCACAAATTTACCATTAATAATTATTAATAGATTCTAAACCGTAAACACCAGTTTTCAAATTTTAACAGGTATGTTTTATAGATATTTTAAATTTAAAATCTATTATTATTATTATTATTATTATTATTATTATTATTATTATTATTATTATTATTATTATTATTATTATTATTATTATTATTATTATTATTATTATTATTATTATTATTATTATTATTACTATTATTATTATTAATATTGTAAATAAGTAAGCCTCAAAATTCCACAGCCTTAAATAGGTGCCGTGAATTGACAAAAGGTCTGGGAATCACTGTTCTACGGAGTCCTTCCATCTCTTCCGCGGTCTTCCCCTCGGTCTGCCTCCCTCAGCGGTCTCCAGCCCCACCTCCTCCTTGCCACTCTGCCATATTCCATCCTCTACAAATGTCCCCACCACCTCAATATCACTGAATCTATCTTGCTAATAATAATTATCACTCCTATACCTTCTCTAATTCTCTCATTTTTCACTCTATCCCTCATGGTCTTTCCGGCCATCGCTTTTAATACATTTATTTCCGCGGTTTGCACTCTGCTTTCCTCTCTTGTAGTCATATTCCATATTTCTGCCCCATACAGAAGAACCGGTGTCAATATGCCCTCGAAAATTATCTTCTTCATCTCTCCTCCAATCTCATTTTTCCTGATGGTGGGATACAAAACTGTAACTGTTCTCTCGAACTTATCAATTCTGCTCGTAATCTCCAATGCACTTCCTCCCTCTCAACCGAACATTCCTCCCAGATATTTGTATTTATCTACTTTTTCAATCACCACCCCATCTATCTCCACTACCAACTTCTCTCCTTCTTCTCTGCTTACTATCATAATTTCTGTTTTCTTCACATTCATGCACAGGCCCGCTTCTCTCATTTTGCTAGCAAAAGCCATGCAACACCACCCTCCTCAGTTTCTCTCCGTCCTCACTCCAACACGATAGGTCATCTGCATAAGCCATTATATCTCCATCCAAGTCCTCCACCTCCTCTCTCGCCACCTTTATTACTACATCCAAGTATGCCACAAACAGAATTGGTGACATTACACTTCCCTGCTTTACACTAACTCCCACCTCAAACCATTGTCCATTTTCATAACCAGTTCTTACATTACAACTATCATTTTTGTACATACTCTCCAAAGCCTTTCTGAAGTAACCACCCCCTCCATAATCTCTCTAAAATTCAAATAATTTCTTTCTTGGTACCGAATCGAATGCCCTTATAAGATCTATGAATGTGATATAAGCCTTTTTGTTATATTCTATTATATTTTTCATTATCATTCTCAGAAAAACATAAGATCTGCGGTGTTACCCCAAAGTTTGGGTTCTATGATTGCTCTCACTCCTCTTTCAACTTTCAAGTATTCTTTCGTATACTTTTGCCAGATGGTCCAGTAACGATATACCTCTGTGATTTCTGTATTCACCCACGTCTCCCTTTCCTTTATATATGGGTATGACCTCAAGTTAAGTACATTAGTTTTTAATATATATATATTAATTTCTCTCGATGTTTCTGGATCTAATATATATTATATATATATATATACCTAATATTTATGTATATTATTTATAAATATATATATATATAATATATATCAATTTCTCTCGATGTTTTGGACTCTAGTCGAGTGACATTTCAGTAGAGAGA
>JABUQX010011634.1:5000-10000 GCA_015478945.1 Trachelipus rathkii | reverse complement strand
AAAACTCAAGACAAACGTTCCCTTGTGCTAAGAAACAGTCATGATTGGAACCTCGAAAAATCTTAAGCTTCGCTTGACGACAACAGCGACAAGGAAAACTGCACCTCATCTTAAAGGGGGGAGGGGGAAGAAAAAATACCCCAAGTTTAACAAAGTCCCCATTCTCCCCCACTTTGCCGACTTTCCAATTTGGAACAATCTTCGGTGCTGCGAAAGTAGCGAAAAAAAAAAAATAAAAATAAAAAATTTGGATAAAATAAGAAAGTACCAAATATATTTTATATACTTAATTAATTAGTCCAGTGAAAATTAATGTGCGTAAAAATAAAAAATTAATAATTAAAAATAATAATAGAAGAGAAAAAATAAAAATATAATAAAAAAATATTAATATAAAAATGAAAAAATTAAAATAAAAAAATAATAATAATAATAATTAATAATAATAATAATAATAATTATAATAATAATAATAAAAGTGACTGATAAAAATAATAATAATAATAATAATAATTAATAATAATAATAATAATAATAATAATAATTAATAATAATAATAATAATAATAATAATAAATAATAATAATAATAATAATAATAATAATAATAATTAATAAAAAATTAACCAAACTCTGGAACAATTAAACAAACCCACTGGAAAAGGGAAAATAAAAAACTATTAATTAAAAATAAATGCTGAACAAAACAAATCCACGAACAGTCTGGATCATGAAAAAGTTTCCCTACAAACAAATTGCCAACGTGACGATATGGTGAAGGCTACGCATGCTTGCTTTCCAAAAAAAACTTAAAATTTTCCACAAAAAAAAATCGGTGGTTTCTATTATGAATAAAATATGAAAATAGCTAATGTATCCAAATTTAATAAATGTTAGAAATAGTAAGTGGTAGAAAAAAAAATTTATTATACAATTAAATATGCTGCAATAAAATTTATTTTAAAATAATCAAATGGTAAGTGGTAGTAAAAATATTAGACAAATAAATTCTATAAAAGGACGCGTGTCGTTCATAATAAATATTATAATAATTAAGCTATATATATATATTATGTAACAAAGTGAAATTGAAAAAAAAAGAGAAGAATAAAAATCTAAAAATTATCAAATGTCTTCAAATTTAATATGGTATTATAAAATAGTAATGCTTTTAGCAATGGTATTAAAAATATTATACAATTAAAAATGTTAAATTATAATTGATGTGTCTTCCATAATAAATATTGAAAGGGAGTGAATGAAAATGTCTTCTTGAAATCCGGTAATTATTGCCGTTTGAGCTTAACTTTTGACGTGGCCACGAGCCGCAGTCGTATTAAAGAAGAATTAGCTATAATGAAGGCTGTCAAGAATGCGTTTCCGATTCATGATTATGGTTATAAGTTTCCACCTCTTTTCAAATTTCCTCTCCTTAATTAGTTGGTATTATACTATCTCAAAAAAAAATTCTAAAGTAAAAATTAATAAATGTTTGTTAAAGTTGCCCTAAAATTGGGGCTACAAATCTGAAAAAAAAAAACTCCAAAGAAAACGGGAGTCACAGCCATTCCGCGTTCAAGCTCACAGTGGCAGAAAATTCGCCTGCCTATCGCTAAAAAGATTCCATTCATCTTGCCCTTTTAACGGAGGCTTCACAGAAAAAAAAAAAAAAAAAAAAAAAAAAAAAAAAAAAAAAAGAGACGAAAAAGCTGCCCTTTAACAACATGAAAGAAAATGAACAGCTAATGGCGAAAATTACATAATGCATATAGAAGGAAGAAAATATTCCTTGTTTCTAAATAATGATAATTTCAATTTGAAACTAGCAAAGTTTCCTCCTAAAGTCAGCAAGAGCTAGATATTCACTAGAGAAAATTTTGTACGTTCTTATTGAAGGAATTGTTTGAAAGAATAAAGAGAACGAAATTAACAGACGAACAAAAATGGTTTCTGAGGCTGAAGAAATTGTAGTATATTGGGAATCTGCTGAAAATTAACTGACGGGGATAAAGAAATTTTATTATAGTAGTCATTAATGGCGTTCTAATATGTATACTTTATTCTTCTTCCTCGTGGCTATGGTAGTACCTGTCTTGTCTATTCTTTCTATTGCTTATTATGTAATAATTATAAATAGATTATAAGGGTTATTGTGTCGAAAATTTCAAACATTTTGCAATTAGCACATTCATAAGTACCTTATGTCTGTTTTTGCAAACTGTTTGATAGCCGGGGGGGTAGCATTTGATCTGAGAAATTCCATTTCCCATATCAACAATGCCGCCTAAATATCTTAAAAGTGTAACAATATTGCTCACCGCTAGAGGGCAGAGAGATTTGAGATTGTAAGGGTAGGAGCGTCATCAACGCTCTACCCCGGGAGGAGTGCCATACGAGACTTAGTGGCGGGAAGCTGCTCCCTGCAGCTCTCCCATAGATTCAATTTAATCGAATCCTTTATTATAATAATTATTTGTGAAAGCTTAGTGTTATATCACCAATACTATTTCATTGCCTAAGCAAACAAAGCTATTTTGTATACCAAAATGAGGCAGCATAAAAATTACAAATGCTCAATGCCCAATGCGTTGTCAATTTAACCGGCTGAGTGCTGCGATCATTAATATGGGCTCTAATTACAGTGTTATAAAATGAAATATCCATTGCTATTATTGCTATTACATTGAAATTGATTATCATCATCTATCATACCATTTATTTCACTTGCAAATTATGTAATAAAACTTCAAAGCAGAAAAACCTTTTCAATCCATCATTCAATTATTAATTACTTATTTACTTGGTCTGAGTGATAACCTCAGATCAGTATATACTATATATATATATATATATGTGTGTACACAATAAAATATATATATATATATATATATATATATATATATATATATATATATATATATATATATATATATATATATATATATATATATATATATATATATATATATATAATATATATATATATATATATATATATTTATACCTGATCGAGGAGTGGGTATAAAATAACAAAAATAAAACCCATGCAAACCCCACGTAACGCAGATTTCGCCGATGAGCACTGATGCAACCTTTAAAATGAGGGAGATTGAATTCGGATGGAAACATATATAAAGAAAATTCAGAGTAAGAGTTAACAAGCCTGGTTCTGGCAACGTCCACTCAAAATTCAAGTGCAGACATAGAACCCCGTGGTCAACGCTGGCATCGCAAAGATGATGGTATACAAATCGTTAGTTCTTTTGAGCACTTGCAGCTGTTATACTTATATAAAAGAGACAAAGCGCCACATCGTGTCGAAAAGCGAGTAGGAAACTAAAGAACACTTTCAAGCCCTTTGACTCAACTCTATCCAAAAGGTTGGTAAAATTTAAAACCTGACTCCCTCTCCAAAAGGTATGAGAGTAGTTTTCCATGATGGGGTGGTTGAGAGTTTGAGACCCTTGTATAGTTGGAATAACTGAGATGAGAAATAGGTTGGACATTCAGCCGCATCCGCATCTGAGGATATTGAAATTATACATCCGCAATCTAATCCACATCCGCAAATATTGAAAATCGATATCCGGTCCACCTTTAATTATTATAACACAATAGAAAAAAAAAAAAATATATTTTTATTTATAAAAATTTTACTTCCAGGATCACACAGAAAAAATAAAAGAAAGCTAGAAAATCTCTTTATATTAAATTGCAAAGTTCATAAGACGATGTCGCGAATAACATCACTGAATGATAAAGAAGCGAATAATGTCAGAAATGGAAGTGATGACGTCATTCAGCTAATTTTGACTGAACAGAAATCTCCATCGACTTCATTCATCTCTCTGATGTATTCGGAAAATGATAGAAAATTCACTCAAAAGGTAGATGAACATATTATATATATATATATATATATATATATATATATATATATATATATATATATATATATATATATATATATAATATATATATATATATATATATATATATATATATATATACCGTATATATATATATATATATACTATAAATTTTTATATTTTATTATATATATATATTAATACTATATATATATATATACTATATAAGATTAACGTATATATAATATATATATATAATATACTATATATATATATAATATGATACTATATCATATATATATCTATATATTATATATATATATATATATATCTATTATATATATATATATATATATTACTAATAATATATATATTTATACAATATATGGTCAGCGTTTAGATGTCCGTCATATGTATCTTAAAACTATTAATGCTACAGTAAAACGGCAATACACTTTGTTTGGAATCACGCGTTTAAAGCAGTGTGAGTCTGGAAAAAACTTTTTTTTTTTTTTTTTTTGGTTTTTAAAAAGCGCGGGATTTGTAAAAATAAGTTTACTAACAATGTACGAAGAGTAAATTTTAAAACTGTATTTTAATTAACGTCGTAACTTACCGTTTGCCCTTTAAATTAATGCTGCGTGTTTAAAACTAAAAATCACCCAAGGGTTTTTTTTATTTTAACCCCCCCCCCGGTGCCCCCCAGGATGCGATGCGCAGTTCGCGCGGGTCTTCTCGAGGCCTTCCGGGAACTACGGGTTTAGGATTATTTCGCCCCTCCGGGGAGCGGTCCTTCCGGAACCCCCGCCTCTTTCCGTATTTGGCGGTCGTCGCGGGCGTTCCTCCGCCCCTCCCTAGCGGCGTCATGGAAAACATACCCCCCCTATGTTCCCCGTGCGGGCCTCGAGCCCCCTAGTGTGCCCGTATATATATATATAAATATATATATATATATTTATATATATATATAATATATATAATATATATATAATATAATATATATATATATATATATATAAATCAGTATATATATAGGCTCTTGTTGATTATCAGCATCCAGTTAAGCTAAAGCCAATTTTATTTTAAAACCCTACTAAAAAAAACCTACTAAATCTAAGTACTAATTTAAGCTT
>JABUQX010011633.1:47500-55631 GCA_015478945.1 Trachelipus rathkii | reverse complement strand
TATATAATATTATATATATATGTGTGTGTGTGCGCTATACGGCATAAATTAGGAATGGGAGGAGTCGAGCGCCTTGCACTTTTCAATCTGCCTCCTTCCCCTAAATTTGAGCGACATCCCCATTACACGTTGAATATCATTGTAAGTATAAGGATATAGTTTATATCCAGCTACGCCCGATGTGCGTATGCAAGTTAAGCAGTGGATAGGAAGGCAAAGCATAAATAGCTCATTTTTGGTTTTATATTTTCTTTAAGATTTTTGTAGATTATTTTCTTATGGTTTCTTATAATATTAACATTTTTTATATTTTTTTTTATTGTGTTTTTCTTAATTATTAATTTGTCCTTAAAAATAAGATAGGCACTGCTACCCAGCCTATCCATTAACTACGCCACTGATATATATTATATATATATATATATATATATATATATATATATATATATATATATATAATATATATATATAGTATAATATATATATATATATATTATATATATATATATTATATATATATATATATAGTATATATAATAATATATAATATAAATAATATTACTAATTTATAATTATTTTATATTATAATATAATATATTAATTATAAATATAATTAATATTATATAATAATATATATATATATTATATATATAAATGATATATTTTATAATATATATAAATATAATTATATATTATATTAATTTATTATATATATATATATAATATATAACTGATATATATATATATATATACATAATATAAAATTATAATGATATAATATTATTATTATATATAATATTATAATTTATATTATAATTAATTATTAATAATATATATATAATTACCTATTTTGTATTAATGGTTTATTAATTATTATTATTATTATTATTATAATTATTTTATTAAATTTTAATTTTATATAATATTATATTATTAATTATATAATTATAATTATAATTTAAATTATATTATTATTATTAATTATTTAATTAAATTATTATATTATTTAATTATAATTAATTAATTAATTATAATTTATATTATAATTTATATTATATTAATTATTAATTATTTTTAATTTTTTTAATAATTTGTTTATTTTATATTATATATTAGACTATTTTATAATAATAGAGAGGATGACTCCACGTAATAAGGAGGGAAATTTATCGATAAAGATATAAAAAAGAATTCGGAGAATTTACTTATATATTTGTGGCAATATTTCTACTCAATTAATAGCATAGGTATAATTTGCACACAAATATAATCTAAATGAGATTTAATATTAAATTGATTTAAATCTTTAGTGATATATATTTTTATAATTTAATTATATAAAATATAATTTCTAGTAAAATTATTAGACATATTTTTAAGTAAATTAACATAAAGATTTTATTATAATAATATATTAATATATTATTATATTATTTATTTATATTATTAATTATTATATATATTATATAAATTATTTATTAATATATTATTATATAATTAATTATTATTTATTATATTAATATTACATTATATAATATAAATTATATGCAAATTAGAAAATTTTCATAAAATTTTTAAATTTATTATTATTATTATTATTATTATTATTTATTAATTATTTTTAATTATTATATATTTAATTATTATTAATTAATTATTAATTTTATTTAATTATTAATTTCATATTATATATTATATTAATTATTTAATTTATATTATAATTTAATTAATTATTAATTTATTATTATTATTATTATTATATTATATATTAGTATTTAATTATTTATTAATTATTATATAATATTTTATTAATTATTTATTATTATTATATATATCACTATAATATGAAATTTGAATATTTTTTCGTCTGATTAAAACTGTTTTATTTAATTATTGCCCATCTGAAAACTTTCTCTTTCAATATGTATTTTGTTGGTTATTGGTCTTGAAAATGATCAAAATATACTCTCATGCCTTACCTATGGACACCGCGCAGCTAAAAACGAGAGGGGCACACCCGCTTTAGCGGGGAGACGTAGGGGTGAATGATATATAGAAGGAGGGAGGCCGTAGGCCCCCACGCTCTGATCGAAAAAAATAAAAATATAAAAAATATCAAAATATATAATATATTTGAGTGGTATCAAGATGCGTGTCTCTACACTAATTACGTACATTTAATAAATTTAAACCTGCAAATAAATAACCTTGAAGCCTTATCATTTTATATTTACCGAGACTTCAATCAGGTGGCTTTGGATTAGAATAACCACAATAATTTAAATGAATAAATTATTTCTTCTACATTCTCTGGTCTTATTACACTTTTCGTGAGCTAATAATTGGCAAAATATAAGAAAGTTAGCAATTTTGCACATTACCAGCATTTACTACATGTATTTAACCTTGCAAATCTATCGAGAAAAATCATAGAACATCATTTTTATCACTGTCATCTATACAATTGTATTCTATTCGAGTTCCTGGAGTTACCAACCTATACTTCTATATATCTATAAATTAAGCCTAATATATATTATAATTAATATAATATATATATTAATAAATAATATATTAATATATATATATATTAAAATATATATATATATATATAATTATAATATTATTATAATTTAATATATATAATATAATTAATATTAATTAATATTAATATTAATATATATATATATATTATAGTATATATATTATATTTAAGATTAGATTAGAGTAAGTAATATAGAATATATTAAAAAATACTATATAATATATAACTATAACTTGATATATGTAATATCTCTATTACACTAATATATCTATAAGTACTTAGAATCCCTAGGGATAACCATATAGTATCGTATATATATATATACTAAGCAGAACGTAATATACAGCGATTATGAGTTGTAATTTAATAACCTAACTGGACCAACGATTAGCTAAAAAGATACGCGATTTAAACCTAGAAGAGTGCTCTATTCAATAGGGAATAGGACCGCCTGTGGCAAGGTACAGAATATACCTTCTAGCTACGCGCTATACTACTCACGTTCACACTATGGGTATCGTTAAGAGACAAACACTAATAGTAACCCATGATAATATATATATATAATAATATATAAGCTAATACTATTATATTATCTAAATGAATAAATTATATGAGTTATATAAATTTATTGATAATAGACTTGATTAATAAACAGCAATTTAATAATATTCACCAGCAAAAAGTTTCCAAACACCTTTATAATATCAAAAACGTAAGCGTCACCTTTAGGAGCCGACTATTTAAGGAGGGGAACTTCTGTATAGGTTTATTATTACCAACCACTTATCACCGATCGAGTAGGATTCGAACCCGCGAAAGGACTGATCCCCGGGCCTTCGCAGAACGGTATTGCATGCGATGATCTTTATCTATACAAATTGAACTGTGTTTAGTTGCAAGATTTTACAACAATTCTATACAAATTATACTCCGGTCTAGAGTGGTCTCCTTACATATATACCTGGGCTGCCTTTGGACTCGGTGTTGAACGTACACTTGAACCCGGCGGAGGTATCTGTCCGTCTTCGAAAAGCCTAGCACGGTATATATTACCTTATTCACTAATTGATAATGAGAGCAACATCTCACTTATTATATAAAGTTTATAGATAATATCGCGTTATATACTTATTTAGTCAATCATTATACGTTTGGTACTATAGTGTAACACTGCTTTAGCATATATATACGTTACTTATATACTTCTAGAAGTGAGCCCTAGAATTCATAATTACCTGTATATGATGAAAGAATCTAACTCTAATATAGTTAAGTTAATTTTATTACTATATAAATAATATTAACTGAGTACGTATTATCAATATTGCAGTATTTTACATTTATTAACTATATATTATATAAGTATTATATATTAATATATATATATATTTATATGATATATATATATTAATATATATATAATAATTAATATATATATATATAATTATATATATATATATTCATAATATTATATATATATTAATATATATAATTATATTATAATATAAATATATTATATATATATATATATATATATATTAATATCACTATTTAATATATTATTTAATATATTATATATAAATTAATAATATATATAATATATATATTATTAAATATAATAATTTATATATATTTATATATATTTATAAGTATTGATTATATGAAGTCAAGATGTAATTTTTTATTGAGGCTAGAATGCGAGATAGTTTAAGATTTTGACAATCCGTACTAGATGCAGATTTATTAATTAATATATATATTATTAATATATATATATATATATAATAATTAATATATAATAATTATATATAATATTATATAATAAATATTTACTCTTAAGTATGTAATCAGTAGAATATAATTTAAAATGCGAGTAAATCGATTGAGTATTATAATATAAAATATAAGTTTTTTAAAACTTGCATTAAGAAAAAGTGCATAAAGCTTTATATGGGTGGCAAGAGAAACATATATAACAGGATCGAAGAATTAGATATTACAGATATAGATTAGATATAAGATTAATGACTATAGATATAGATATCATCTCCGATATATGCACTATGGATCTATCAGATATATCTCTCTGCTCATATATGAATTATATATATTTCATATCTCACTCTATATTATTAATATATATATTATTATATATTATAATATATTATAAATATATATATATAATAATAATTAATTAATTATATAATATATATATATATATTATATATATATTATATACTATATATAATATATTAATAATATAATAGTTTATAACTCAAAATCTTAACTTATTAATAAATGCTATACTATATATATATATATATATATGATGATATATATAATATATATATATAAAGGTCTGAGGACCGGGGACCTACAATACTTCAAAATTCACTCCTACCAATACTCTTTCACTATCTCCAACCTATCTACGGACTTAATTATGGTAAATAAGTAAGATTTATAAAATACAATGTGAGTATTATATATATATATTAATATAATACTTTTGGAAACTTAGTAAAGAAATTGCAATATAGAGATTGTTCTTGAAAAACAATTAATATTCTGGCTTATTATCTGCAAGTATAAGTCTTTCTCATCATGTAATTCATTATATTAGTATATATATACCTAGGCATTAGCTAAAAATCTACTCTCACATTTTATAGGTAGTCACATTAAGTTTAACGAGACTAACAAAACTAACACTGACCACACTAGTCTATTAAAATTCCATTCTATATATCTCCAGTTACCATACCTTAATTACTGTGTAAACACAGTTTTGCCTAAACTTTCCACCGCAAAAATTTATATTGAATTATTACTATAATATGTATCTAGCGACATTATCTCTCTGGTTTTTATTTTCAATTAAAATGAGATATGCACTCACATCTTCCTGAGGGAAGAGGGAAATCGCCGTCGCTAAATGTGTACGAAAGAAGGAGTCGGGGCTGATGCGTGAGGAATTCTTCCAGTCGAAATATGTATGGATTTACTTGCAAAGGTGATCGGTTTCGTAGATTCCCTATTTGGTCTGCATTTTAATGACGACGGTTGCACACGTGAGAAAGGACTGGCAAAAAACATATAAGAAAAAGTTCATTTCTTTTTTCACTGCATCACAAAGATCTATTGTTCGAGTTAATCTCTCGTTTCTAAAACATGTTTTTGGTATAGCCCTATATATATATATATAATATATATAAAAAAAAACTATTGCACCTTTATAACGGTGGTATTCATATAATAAAATAGTTTACAATAGTTAATAATAAGGTCATTAAATTTCCACAAAACCAAAGTACGTTTTTCTTAAAGCTTATCAGCCATTAAAGGTATCGGATTATTTATATCTATTTTTAAACCTGAGATATCATCATTATTTACTATTTGAAATGTCAATTAATCTCCTTGCGTTGAGTATATTAAATAATGAGTTAATTTAACATAATAGAATCAAGAAGTACTGTTAAGAATAGAGCGCTCATGAAATTATATTTGTCATTATAGTTACTACACAAGTTTGACTCAACTTGACATATATCAAATATATTAATTAGAAGCTTTACATAGCTGTTAAATCATAAAGGTGATCATATATTATTATACACAGTTCAGTATAATACGAGTCTTAAATTATTACTCTATATTCATTTAATATAGATTTATGTGTTCATATAATTTACATCTTAAGTATTATTTATTATATAAATCTTAATATATCAAATCTCGACATTAATAAATAATCTGAGCACATCCGCAGTAAGCAATAAGTCGTACGTGATGACGATATAACCTGCATCATAATATAATGAATATTATAATATATATAATAATAAGTATATATATATTATATTAAATAGTATAGGTTATGTACATGTGATAATAATAACAAATAATAATAATGATGAGGGTATATAATAGCTTATATATGTATGACTCCATCACTAATAAATTATATATATAAAATTAAAATTATATATAATATACATATATATATATAGAATAATTAATCGACAGTGCAATTTTTCAGCACACAATATAAATATATATATAAAAACATTATAATATAAATATATATAAATAAGATAAGAAAAAAAAAAAAAAAATAAAAAACTACAAATAATAATATGTATAATAATATATATAATATTAAAATATAAATATAATAATAAAAATTATAAAATTAATAATTAAAATATATAAATATATATAATATATAAAATTATAAATACAAATTTGCTTAAATAAAATAATTTTAATTATTTGATCGCATGAATCTATTTTCTCTTAATAGGGTTCATAATTTATATATTAAAATTAAATTAACTAATAAAAAATAAATATGATTAAATTTTATAATAATTAAATATATATTATATAATATAAATATATAATATATAAATATAATATAATAAATATTTATATAAATATAAATAATAAATTAAATAATATATAAAATAATAATATAAAAATATAATAAATATTAAATATAAATAATAAATATATAAATATATAAATATAAATATAATATATATAAATATAAATTAAATATATAAATATAATATTTACAGAATATCAATATAAGAAAATATTAAAATTTAAATATTAAATATAATAAAACATAATAAATATAATATATAATATTAAATATAATCATATAAATATAAAATATCAAATATAATATATAAATAAATATATATATATAATTATATAATAATATATATATAATATTAATATTAATATAATATAATAAGTATATATATTATATATATATATATAATATATATATATATATATATATATATATATATATAATATATAATATATATAATTAAATAATAATTATATAATATATATATATATATATATATATATATATATTATAGTATATATCATATATATATATATTTGTTAATAGTAAACTACTTTTATGCCAATGGAGGATGAGAAACAAAACCTCTGATTTTCTATCTAATAATTACACACTTAAATAAAGAATACACATCGATTTAAAATACACACTTTGAAAATATAACCCACTTTGCAATATAATTAATACTATATTAATAAATATACAATTCCTGATGTCCTCAACTTCAATGTTGATACTTTATAAATCTTATCCGTAAATAAATAAATGTTAAAATCCCAACAATTCGAGGAAACGTTGCTGAGAAAAATTACAAATACTAAAATTTCTAAAGAGACATTTTCTGAGAAGGTAAACTAAATCCATTCACTGATATTATACATCATATTTTTATAAACGTAGAAAGTACCAATATTAAACCTAAATCTTTACCTCGTCAATTATCGGCGGACTAATTAATTACAACAAAAACAGTAAACTTACAATTTCGTTTCCTCTAAAATATTAAATTATCCGTATGCGTGCCTGTTGTTCCAACTCTTGTTGTTAAACATAGAACTCAATTCCAACTGACATCGGTCCTCGTATTGCCCGGAAATGGCTCCTGTCCTTCCACCTGAAGATGATTCAACTCGCTGGTCGATTTAGGCAATCACTGTACCTCCCTCGCCTCCCGATGGACATCTATTCACCATTCCAGG
>JABUQX010011633.1:35000-42500 GCA_015478945.1 Trachelipus rathkii | reverse complement strand
ATGGCGCAAGCCCTTCTTCCGTCAAATCAAAACCCAAATAACTTAACCTTTTTACCCCAAATTCGCATTTTTTTTTATTTAAACAAATTTTATTAAAATAATTTAATTTCTCAAATACTTGTTTAAGTACCACCACGTGGTCTGATAAATCTTTGGTCCCTATCAAAATATCGTCTAAATACACGTGTACACCGGGAATGCCTTGAAGTAATATAGTTAAAAATCTCATGAAACATGAGCTCGAATTTTTAAATCCCATCGGTAATTGTCTAAAAGAAAAATTTCCGATCATTGTACTAATAGTAAAATAATGTTGATCGGCTTCTGCCAAAGGCAGTAAATAGTACGCGTTCGTGACGTCCAAGCTTACTTAATTATCTTAAGTCCAATGAAGCCCATAAATATGTTCATTTAATATTCGGCATAGCAAAATACATGCATTTTTCCCACGGAGATTAAGTTCCTAAAATCAACACACGATTCGAACCCTCCCCCACTTTTTTCAACAACGCTGATCGGAACACCTCCATTGGATGGGCCTCATTTAAAACTTTCGCTTTTACTAAATTTAATAGCTCCCTCTTTTGTTTTGGTCGAATAATTTGTGAGGAAAACGACGAGGTTAAGTTTTATTGAACTCCGCTTATATTAGTTTTATAAGGAAAAAGTGACGCTAATTCCCTCAAGATAGCAGTTGGAATGCTCGTCTCCTCTCCCCCACGTAAAGCACAATATCCCTCCCCCCATTTCTATTCTTAAGTTTCGACTCAGCGTTCCCCCCTCCCCCAAATTCTCTGAACAAATCATCCCAAGCTTTAAGCTGCTCTTCCCGAACCTTAAAATTTTCCGGTAAATATGCATTTATAAATAAATGTTTAAACTCAACTACCAGATTATTAACTATAGGTATATCACTAAAAAGTTCATTAGTAGCTACAGAAGAAGAAAATTGAGAGAGAGTATTGAATAAAAAGCCTTATCTCTACAAATTGTTTTATTACACAAATTTATACATTCCTTCTAATTTTTTAATATTTTATTGTTTCAAAATTAATATTAAACGAAAAAATTTTTAAAAACGGCATTCTAATATGCAAATTGGCAATTTAGTTGTTAAAAATTCTACATCATAAGTTCTCTTTAAACCAAAATCAATTGTAACCATTTCGCGTGAGTATACGTCAATTACGGTATCATTGGCTGCTTTAATTTGACCAATAATCGATATATTATTTTCTCCTTCCATAGGGAGTAAATTGATCTCACTACCACAATCTAAAATGAAGACTCTTTTTGATATTTTATCCATAATAGTATACAGTTTATAATCTCTTACATTATTTAATACAGACATATTATTTATGACCGGACTTTCTCCTGTGGGAGCATCCGTCGTTAACATATCGTGTGCGTCGGTAGAGGCCAACGTGGGTATCGTATGGGTTACATCGATACTCTCATCACTATTCGGGATACTCAGAGCCTCGTTGTAAGGAGGATAACCTCCTTGTACATGCCATAGAGCGCTTTGCCCGTTACTCTTAAAATTACTCAAAGCTACCTCCCTATTATTATTATTATACCCATTAGAATACCAAACATACCTATTATTATTCATATTATTATTATTATAATTATTATTAAACCTACTAGTATACGCATGCAAATTATTTACTTCAGCAAAATCCCCATAATTACAAAATACGATAATTTTCATCTAAAATATTCACCCTCCCCCCTAACTCCTGTTCGAGGGGGGATCTGATGCGTTTCCCTGCCTTCTTTGGGGATGTGACTCATGGACTTGCTGACTTTCTCCATTTGGCGGGAATACCAAAGAATACATAGAACAAAATTCCGAATGACATGTGTAACTTCTATGGAGAAATCTGGAGTGTGGTTTACAAACTCGCCGGTAACTCAGCATTTAACAGTGTTGCCTTGTTTACGTTCTCTAGGAGCATTTCTTCTATTTTGAAATGATGGTTGTTCTTCTGTACGAGTCGGTTTGGCAGCGGCCTCACTCAGCTGTCCTGCAACCTTGGTGAGAGACTTGAGAAGCCCTTTCATCTCCCGAAAGAACTCTTTGTTGACTTTAGCCTCTTCTGAAACTGGGGAATTGTTGTTGTTGTTGTTTGTATTTCGACTCTCCTCATGTGATCCTCTCTCGTGTGTTGGGAACGGTTCTCCTTGAAGATGATTCACGGCCCCCCAATATTCCCTCCCCCTTCTCTCGTGGGGGGTTTCGTAGTCATTCCTATAAAAGTTCTTATATAAGTTATCTGCTACTTTTGTAATTTTTTCAAGACTGCTATCGTCTGCCAGAGTCATTAAACTTTCTTGTATGCGAGATGGAAGCTCATTAATAAACAACTCATGAACAAAAGGAGCACTGTTTTCAGCAAGCAGATCGAATCCTATTCTTCCCATAACATCACGAACTCTTGCTAAGTAAACTGAAGGAAGTTCTTCTTTTTTTCTTCCTTTTTTGAAAATTTCACTAATTTGACTTCTCAGATTGGGCGCGTAAGCTTCCTCGATCGAGGCAATTAACTTTTGAAAGCAATCTTCCCCCAATGGAAATTTGATGGTTGCTACAATATCATGGGGGAGGACGGATGCTAATATTCTCACTCGTTCTTTGGATCATCCACTCCATTAAGTTTGAAAACGGTAATCGTAGTGTGTAACCAAGTCATCATATTACGCAAATCTAACTTTGGAATGGCTCCAATAGGCAGACTGGTCTTTGGAGTCCCCCCCAACGAGGGGGAGAAACTGTGGGGGTAACAGATCTTGCTCGTAGCGGGGTTATGTAGGTCTGACTTCCTTCCCCATCGGAGTTCGAATTTGAATTGTCTTTCTTCGAATTGGAATTTGGGGGATGAGTGGGAACTGCAGCTGCTTTTAACTGTAGTCTTGCCTTTTTTTCCCCTCCCTCCCGGTCTTAAACTCGGGGAGATCTTTTTATGGCTAGGCATGTTAAATTCTCTTCTGCCCGTTTCTTTTTTTTTTTTTTTTTTTTTTTTTCCGGTGATTTTTTTTAAAATGTGTTTTTTTTTTCTCAAGAACTAGCGACTTTTAAAATAACGGGATTCTTCACGCTATTCCTTATGTAATAAAGTTTATGAGAGCTATTGACCAAACGCACTAAGACTTTATTTTGTTAATTCTTTTTTTTTTTCTTCACAGTATATGGGTCACTTCACTTAGCACTATATTTGTTTTTTGGCACTTTCACTTTCAATATCACCACTATTTTTTTTCTTTGTTATGTGCCCCCCTAGATCAGAAAGGGGGTTTTTGTCACTGTACTGGGGTCCACCAAAACTATGAACAAAGAATGATCTTTATAATGATTAATTGGCCCTATTTAAAAGATCACCTTGCTATAGCAAATAAGAAGATAGTTTTGGAATAGCGAAACGCTTCTTTAGTTATTTCTTTATTAATTACTTCTAATGATTATTTTACAAGGACACAATTTAAGTATTTTAACTATTGTTCAAAAATAAATATTTATTCTTACAATATCAATTATTATTTAAATGGGTCTTTGATAACCTTACAAGTTATTATCCCGAGAGAGAGCAAGCTGTTGCCTCTCCGACCTATATTTTCTAACTGGCTCTATCCCCATGGCATGCCGTTGGTTACAGCGGCACCTCGGTGACCTTGACACTATACAAAAATAAAGAAAGAAACAGTTATTTCGGCAACAGGACTTTTTTGTACAAGCTTTTCTTACAGCTGTGCACCAGAAATCTTGGTAGCACTTACATATATCCTTTATAAATTTTAAACTATGTAATATATAGATACTATTATATATATATATATATATATATATATATAATATAAATAATATATATATATATATATATATATATATATATATATATATATATATATATATATATATATATATATATATATATTATTAAATATATATATATATATATATACTAATATCGGCTTGGGGTTCAAGTACAATTACTTGTACTTGTACTTGTACTTAGGTTTAAGTACATTTTGGAGTACTTGTACTTTGTACTGCAGTTTCTAAAACTCATGTACTTGTACTTGTACTTGTAGTTGCACCTCTTGTACTTGAAAATTGCAAGTACTTGCAAGTACTTTTGGCATTTTTAACTGCCAAAAATTTTTTTTTTCATTTTTCTACGATTGATATTATTATTTCTCATTATTCCAATAAATTTTCATTTACGAAATATAAAGTAGTTCATTATATATATATATATAATATTATATAAATATATATATATAATATAATATATATATAATAATATATATATATATATATATAGTATATATAATATATATATATATATATATATATCTTATATATATATATATATATATATATATATATATATATAAGAGTGATATATATCCGAGGCATCAAAATATCGAGTCTGTGAGTGTAAGTGTAAACGGATTAGGTCTATCTGCAACCGCTAGATAGTAACAGGTATTACCTGTAACACACGTAAACGCCATTGTGATTGGCTGTGCTCCCATGACGTCTCAGTAGCGTAGAGTTCTTTGACGGGTAAGGATGCTGTTTTCCCAAGAACAACGAGTGTTTATTCTTGAACAGTATTTAGCTTGTCGTTCATATACAAGTGTTAAAAATGCATTTAGTGACAGATATCCGTATGCAGCAGTGCCTAATAATTCGACAATAACGAGATTAATCGCCCGTTTCCGGGAAAACGGTTCTGTTGCTGGCAGGAAGAGTCAGCAGACCTACCATTTTGACTACGGCTAAACTGGTGGATGTTCGGAAAGTGATGCTGCGTTCGCCTACAAAGAGCATGCGGAGACTTTCAGTAAACTCCCAGTTGTCATATGGAAGTGCCCATAAAGCGTGAAGGATGTAAAATTTCGTGCATATCAATGTTCCTGGTGTTTCAGGTATGAAGACACTAGATCAAAAGAAGCGCATCGCCTACTGCAGATGGTTTCGCTCATTTGTTGACAATCGTTCAATAGCAGAGCTTGACCGTGTCTTCTTCACGGATGAGGCGTGGTTTCATCTTAGTGGATACATGAACAGCCAAAACACACGAATATCGTCTACCGAAAATCCCCATGCTTTTTAACTCGAGCATTTGAACGACAAGCTAAATACTGTTCAAGAATAAACACTCGTTGCTCTTGGGAAAACGGCATCCTTACCCGTCGAAGAACTCTACGGTACTGAGACGTCATGGGAGCACAGCCAATCAAAATGACGTTTAAGTGTGTTGCAGGTAATACCTGTGGTGCTATCTAGTGGTTGCAGATAGACCTAATCCGTTTACCATTAAATTCACAGACTCGAATATTTTGAATGTGTCGCGCTTCTCGATCACTCCTTGTATATATATATATATATAATATATAATATATACTATTAATAGTATATATATATAAATATTATATATATATATATATAATATATATATATATATACATATAAATTATATATAATATATATATATAGCGATTAACCAAAACGAATTTTGAACATTTTAAATATTTATTAGCCGACTAGTTCGGGTAAGAATCCTTCTCCCATTTTCAAAGCTTACAATATAATAATAAAATTTTAACAAAATATTATATAAAAATTAAATTAAATTTAAAATAATTATAAAGTTAAATAAATAAACCATATAGATACTAATGATTACAATATTATGTGGTTTAGAGTTCATGATTTAAACAAATCTCACTTCAGTATTAAAAGGCTGTTAAAGCTTAGATTTTCATTTAAGGTTGGTTTGAGATGCCAAAATATACAAGGATCCTAACAACTGAAGATCGGGTTCCTCATTTTGGGACAATATTCCAAATTCGTATCATGTTTATGGTCGTTTTCCTGAAGAGAATGAGCATTTATACTGAATAGGAGAATGATGTAAATGGTCCTAGAGGTTCTAAAATGAAATACCTTTTTTATGCTCATAATAGTATGGAAAGGCTTTCGTATGTCTTTTCGTATATAGAGAACGTCAAGTCACCCGCACTTGTAATGATATATTAATGATGATGAGCATAGAGATAAAGGGAGTTTATCTTTAATTAAATTTTAAAATATTTCCCAATTTGTTTTCACTCGAAAATCTAAATCTAAATTTTAAAACTGTGTAAAGTTTGTTTTTAAAACCACATCATTTTACGTCATATTTTGTAACTGATTTTCCCTAGAAAGGCACCTCATATACAAAATATCCTTAGAAGCTGTTAATTTAGCCAGATATTTGGTCTTTAAATTTGTTGAAAGTAATTTTCGAAAAGTTATTCAATTATAAATCTGGGAACCATTCTTCAGAAATAATATTTTCAGGAAATCAAGTTCTTTGTAAAATTAACATAGATGACGAAATTTTGTATCTCCTGTCAAAAAGAGTTTTAATTAAGTTGATTTAAAAATATGAGGAATGAAAGAATAAATTTTGTCGTCAATCCAGTAAAAGTATATAGTCAGGTGGTGAATGATTGATTTGGAAGTTGTGTAACAGGGCGTTTATGGGTATAGTTCCGAGGATTGGAGGAGAGCAATAATAGTACCCTTATTTATATAAGTAAGTGGGATAAAGGTAACTGTAGTAATTACAAGGGGGAATTAGTAATTGAGTTTGTAGGAAGTTAATATGCTGGTATTTGGTCGAAAGAGTGCGTCGAGTGACTGAAGACTGATTGTGATAAGGTGTGTTTAGTAATGGTAGAGGATTTGTGGGGATCAAATCTTTACATTGAACAAATGATTGGGAAAGAGGGAGGAAGAATAAATTGTATTTAGGATTATGGATTTGCAACAGGCGTATGATAGGAATTAATAAGGGAATCTTTTGAGGTGTTAGTGATATATGGTGCTGGTAGTAGGAATGGAATCAAAAGTAATGTATGACGATAGTGAAGGCGTGTGAAAGAATAAATAGAGTCAAAAGTGATTGGGGTTATATTATAGCCAGGGTGAGCAGGTTATGTGTTATGTCTCCTGTTATCAATTTGTATATGGACTGGTTTTATGAAAGAAATTAGAGGTGGGGGTGCAGGGGATGGTGTTGAATGATGGAGAATGGAAGGAGTGGAGGGTGATTCTACCTATTATAGTGCGGAAATGATTTGGTTTTGGGTGGCGAATCTGAAGAGAGTTTGAGAGGATTGGTAGAGAGATTTGGTAGGGTGTGTAAATGGAGGGGTTTGAAAGTAAACGTAGATAAGAGTAAGGTTCGGGTTGTGAGTGAGGATAGTCCTCGGTGTGAAGTTATGTTAGATGGTGAACAGCTGAAAAAGTGTCCGAGTTTAAATATTTAAGATAAATGTTGGATAAAAAGGGAATGGATGTTGCAGAGTATAGTAGGAAAGTTGTGAATGGTAGGAAGGTGGCTGGTGCAATTAAATCGTTGGTGGATGTAAAGGGACTACGTCTTGAGCGTGCAAGGGTCTTACATGAGATTATCTTGTTACCTGTGTTAATGTATAGTA
>JABUQX010011633.1:30000-32500 GCA_015478945.1 Trachelipus rathkii | reverse complement strand
TTTGGTATTTTTGGGTGTCGCGGGGGTTCCTCGCCCCTCCCCTACGGGGTATGGAAACGTCCCCCCTCTGTCCCCCGTCGGCTCGAGCCCCCTAAATATTTTTTTTTACTTTTTTTAATTTTTTTTTTATTATTATTATTTTACATATTTGTAATAAGCTTTATAACGCTGATTCCAAATATGTAATTGGTTTTTCTGTAAGTGTCGTACTTTTTTTGAGATATTTAATTTAATGAAAAAAAATGTTATTTTTTTTGTTTTTTTTTAACCATTTTTGTAATAAGCGTTATATCGCTGATTCCAAATATGTTAATTGGTTTTTCTGTAAGTGTCTTACCTTTTCGAGAATATTTATTTTTAAAACAAAAATTTAACAAAAATGTGATTTTTAAAATTTTAATTTAAAAATACTTCGAGCGTCTGATGGATTCCAATCATTGAAAATTCATTGTTGTATAAAAAAATAGTAAAATAAAATAAAAAAAAAAAAAAAAAAATAAAAAAAAAATTAAAACTGACCCAAGCGTAAAACAGAAAAGGGCCTATATATATATATAATAAATAAAAATAATATTAAAGAAACATATTTTATATTATATAATATATATAATATTATATATATATATATATATATTATAATATATATATAATTCCATCTATAATACAACTATATGCAAAGAACAAATAATTTAAAATCCACTAAAAAATAAACAGGGGAATTAAAATTTTTTTAAAAAAAATAAGAAGTTTACGTTTCGAGACTTTAACGCAGTCTCCTCCTCAGAACTAACAATGAAAATAAATTTAATTTTAACAAAATTAATAAAAACTAAAAACAAAAAGTAAAATTATATACAAATAAAAGAAAAGGCGACAAAAAATTGATTCACTTTCTTTATGATGTTTAGAATTTAGTTTTTTCATGATAGGTTAATCTTCTGTAATTTCATCAATGAATTTTAAAAAAAATCCCTCACCTCTATTTGAAATTACATTTAGTAGAAATAAAAAAAGATTCAGTAATTGATTAGATTTTTATCTGTAGATTTAAATAAAAAAGTTGTGCCTTCCCAATTGACGATATGATCATTTTGAGATAAATGCCTAAAAATGGCATTTTGATCAAATTACAAGAAGATACCTATCTGAAAAAACTAAATTCTTAACATCATAAAGAAAGTGAATCAATTTTTTGTCGCCTTTTGTTCTTTTACTTGTATATAATTTTACTTTTTTATTTTTAGGTTTTTATAATTTTGTTAAAAATTAAAATTTATTTTCATTGTTAAGAATAAATGTAGAATATTCAAAAAAGTCTCGAAACGTAAACTTCCTAATTTTTTAAAATTTTAATTCCCCTGTTTATTTCTTAGTGGTTTTAAATTACTTTTTTCTTTACATTAATAGAGTTTGAGTTGAAGTAAAAACTCTTTAAATTTATTTGTTATATATATATATATATATATATATATATATATATAATAATATAATTTCTATATATATATATAATATATATATATATATATATATATATATATATATATATATATATATATATATATATATATATATATATATATATATTAACCATTTTTCTCTTTAACATATATTTTTATTACAGAAATCTTCTCGTAAAATGAAGAAAGAATTAATAAAAGGTCTTGAATATCTGACAATGGATTACTGTTATTAAGCAGAAACATTCTATTGCATGCAATTCCTGATCCGTTTTCATGGTATTGTCCGCGGTTTGAATACTTCTCATTTTCTGAAGGAAAAAAAAAACATACTTCATCCTTTTCCGTTTAAATATTTTAAATATTTAAACTGGGGAAGGCTGCAGAATGTTTATTAAATACTTAGAAAATTTAAAATATTTAAATACTAAAAAAAGGAATAATATAATATTAAGCACCTCAAAATGGTAAGGTTATGTTAGGTTAAGTTAAGTTAGGTTAGGTTAAGTTAGGTTAGGTTGTTAGGTTAGGTTATGTTATGTTATGTTAGGAATCAGGGGTCCCCAACTTTTTTTTTGGCTTGTGGAGCCCCCTGAGTCTTAACTTTAAGTAAGTGGACCCCAAATATTCATTCGAAATAATCCTAAAGTAAATATTTATTTGTAGGTTAAAAATAGCTATTAATTAACTCCCCCTCAAAGCTTCTGGACCTCTGGGGGTCCATGTGGACCCCGGTTGGGAAACTCTGGGTTAGATATTAAGGTAGAATAGGTTAAATTAGGTTAGGTTAAACCATTGACCACTGATATCAACTCAAAATAGTAATTTTCTTTTCTGTTGACTAATTGTGTATTTTTGATCCGAATAAAGTTGTTATTCTTATCCACAATCCCAATACGTGGACGTTATAAGCAGTTCCCGCATCCGCATGTGTCTGAAATCAAACATCAAATAAGTCACTAATTCTAAAATCGAATTACTGAATTGTGTTAAGATATTTTATTAACATCTTCATGAAATTAATAAAATTGCAATATATATAT
>JABUQX010011633.1:2500-25000 GCA_015478945.1 Trachelipus rathkii | reverse complement strand
CAGTATGATAATTAGGCAAGGCAATGATAACTTTTTTGTTAAATATTACCATGTTAATGTAAAATTAACATTGATATGTTAGAGATATGCTGGAAAAAGTGTGAATAGGTTACATTTTGTATGCTATGTTAGTTACTTTACTGTTGTTAAGGATGGAACTTTGTTAATGTTAGCAATTTATTCGTGCGTAAGGTATGTTAGGTTTGTCGTTGTACTTAATATTTTTAGGTCAGGTTATGCTATGTTAGCTTTATTAATGGGAAAACTTTGTTACGTTAGCTATAATCGTTGGGGAGTATGATAGTTAGGTAAGGTTATGATAAATTTTTTGATAATTATTACCATGGTAATGTAAAATTAACATTGATTTGATAGAGATATGCTTGAAAAAGTGGGAATATTTTAAGCTTTGTATGTAATGTTAGTTACTTTAATGTTGTTAAGAATGGAACTTTGTTCATGTTAACAGTTTATTCGTGCGCAAGGTATTAGGTATTTTGTTGTTCATTATGTTCTTAGTTAAGTATATGATATGCTAGCTTTATTGATGTGAAAACTTTGTTATGTTAGCATCTATTCTTCGTACAGTATAATAGTTAGGTAAGGGTATGATAAATTTTTTTTGTTTATTATTACCATGTTTATGCAAAACTAACATTGTTCTGATAGATATATGCTTGAAAAACTACAGAACTACAAAACACCAACTTGCAAAGACTTTACAGTCAACTCAAGGCTAGTCTGTTTAGTATTTTTGCTTATTTAATTTGTTGGATGTGTCTACTGTTATTAAAAAAAAACTGTTATGCATTTTTGAAATAAGTATATTATTTTACCTATTTCTATGTAACATATGAGTCTGCTCACTTAGAGCAGGTCTGCTTCTAAGCAACAAACATCATAGTATGTTAAGTATTTTTGTTTATTTATTGTGTTGTGATCGATTAGATCACCGTCTTAGAACAGATATGTTCTATGCGGTGAACATAAAAAATATTTACTACAGTTATTCAGTTTGATCGATATGATCACCGTCTTAGAACAGATATGTTCTATGCGGAAAACATCAAAGCCATCAACTACAGCCATTCAGCGTGATCGAATAGATCACAGTCTTAGAACAGATATGTTCTATGCGATAAACATCAAAGCCACTTACTACAGTTATTCATTACAGTTATTTGTAATGCAAATAGGTTACGTTTTGTATGTAATGTTAGTTACTTTACTGTTGTTAAGTATGTAACTTTGTTCATGTTAAATCAGGCTTTGATATGTTAGCTTTATTGATGTGACAACTTTGTTACGTTAGTATATATCCGTTGGCCAGTATGATAGATGGTTAGGTTAGGATAGGTTTTGATAGGTTATGTTAAATAATTAATTATACCATAAATTTTTTTCAAAGAACTTATTTTTGTTATGTTTATACAAAATGATACCCGAAATATGACTTGAATCAATAAATCAATAGATCAATAGATCAATAGATCATGGATGGGTGGGGGGGGGGTGGGTGGTTTGATTTACTGATTTACTGCTTTAGGGTCTGTAAAACTAATTTTTTACGTTATAAACATAAAAAGAATGAAAATTTTAGTAAAAACAAAATGATTTGAACAAATAAATTATAAAATAAATAAAAGTTTAAAAAAAAAAATTAACACAAAGAATTAAAATGTAGATGAAACTGGTAAAATAAAAATAGCAAACAATGTATACCTGTTTTAACTTAAGGGAAAAAATTTATATTAGTTGAAGTTTATGCAAAGAATATGAGATTTGAAAATAGAAATGTCAGTCTTCAACCTTTAGAAAACGGGCTATATTTGTAAGATGCATCCGTGCTTTTCCTCCAGCCCTATTTATCGTTCCTCTTCTGTGTTCTCTAAATTTCATCCTTCTATGCCAATTTCCAAGATTTTGGGGCTCAGCCCCAACACCCTGTGAGCGTAGCGACACGTAACCTTGGCTGCGTCGATGATACCCTATAAGAGAGATCTATACCGAATTTCATTTTTCTACGTTAATTTTCAAGGCTTTGGGGCTCAGCCCCAACACCCAATGGAAATAGTGTCACGTAACCTCGAATGCAGCTAGGTTACCTTATAAGAAAGGTGTATACCGAATTTCATCCTTCTACGACCATTTCCAAGGTATTGGGGCTCAGCCCCATCACTCAATAGTTGCAGTGTCACGTAACTTCGTCTGTGATAAGGTTACCTTATAAGAAGGGTGTATACCAAATTTCATCCTTATGCGTTAATTTCCAAGGCATTAGGGCTCTGCACCAACATTCAATGGGCGTAGCGTCACGTAATCTCGTCTGCGACGAGATTACTTTATAAGAAAGATGTATATCAAGTTTCATAATTCTACGACCATTTCCAAGGTTTTGGGGCACAGCCCCATCCTCAATGGGCGTAGCGTCACGTTACTTCGGCTGCGTTGAGGTTACCTTATAAGAAGGGTGTATGCCAAATTTCATCCTTCTACGCTAACTTCCAAAGTATTGGGGCTCAGCCCCAAGACCCGATGGGCGTAGTGACACGTAACCACTGGTACAGGGGTTACCAATAAGAAGGGTGTATACCAAATTTCATCATTCTACGGTCATTTCCTACTTGGAGGGGCCAGCACCCCCTCCGGGGTGCACCGGACCACGTATTCGAATCTAGAACCGACGGTGACGTTACCCCCAAAGGAGTACCGAGTTTGAGGAAGATACTATGTCGCAAACTCTATCCGTTGCTAGGTGAGGTTCGGTGCGGTGCGGTGTGATGCTGTGTGGTGTGATGGGGTGCTGGCCGTGTGGGATCATATATGGCGATAATGAATATTAATTAAACATTTTACTACTAATTTATTATTTATTTATTATTATTTATTTATTTATTTATTTTTTATTTATTATTTATTTATTAATCTATTTATTTTTATTTTTATTTGGGTTCAATGGAACGCTCCTTTTTTGACCAGTCAAAAAAACCGGTTTGCCTTTCCCGGGTAATAGTAATAATAATAACAAAGGAATATATTTAAATAGAAGGGCTTCTCCAACTAGTTCCATAACTACTGTTGTCAATCCATGAACTATAAACAGAGTATTTTGAAACAATATCACCAGATATATTTAGTTATAACAATAAAGAATAAAATCAAAATATAGATCAATATTTTAGACTTTTAAAGCCCCTGATATTTTTCTTAAATAAATTTCGAATCTCACGGGTACTGCCCTATTTTAGGAGGAGATCAACCCTGGCTCTTTGCCTCACGACTCAATCGCTCTACTACCGTTGATTTTACTTATACCTACCAAGCTATTGGGTTGAACACTTTCCTTTCATAAACTTTAATATCAGGACATCTTTCCATGGGTGCCACTGAAGGTGGATGAGACCACATCAGAAAGCAAAAAACATCCATTAATAATAATAATAATAATAATAATAATAATAATAATAATAATAATAATAATAATAATAATAATAATAATAATAATAATAATAATAATAATAATAAGAATTTATAACAATCAAAACCCTATTTGCGCTATATGATAAAAATCTTCGTTCATATTATGTATTAAAGATACACTACATGATTGACATTAGCCTCTAAACGGATATATCCGCATACGCATCCGTATCCGCATTTCTGAAATCGAATAATAATATATCAAAATGACATATCCTTTAGGCCCAAAAAATTCTTATAAAAGTTTGAAATGAAGAATGGTCGTAGTAATATCCGATTGTTACTGGCTCTCAGAAATGGGGGATTTTTTTTTCTCAAAGCTCGTAACGGCTTGAAGAGTAGTTTTGGTTTGAATTTTAGTCGGGGTGGTACCTTGCCATTTGGCCGAAATAACGAGAACTAAAGTCGAACAATGCCGATGTTACGTTTCATTTAACAGGAATATTTTGCTCCTGAAATGATGGCCAACGACGTTCTCTGTTCATGTTCCTAAATTGGAACTTTGAATTTGCGAACGAGGCATACATTTTTGGAAAGATTTTTAGAGAGATAGGGAAACGTTGCTTTTCCAAATATGAGTACAGCCATTTAATAAAATAGTGAGGTGGTGTCTGCTGCTAATTATCAGGAGCTGCAAACTGGAAGAAAATTGAAAGAATATTAGTAAAAACCTCTGACACCGATGCTTTTCAATATAGTCTTTACCAAGAAGGGTTTAGTACCTATAATTTTACAAACTCTTTCAGATAGTGAACTCTTATATTTCACACAAAAAAGGTACGATCGTAAGCTCTCCCGCGAGACGGAATTAATTACAGACCAATTAGAACTTACTCCTATATTGGCAAAATTTTTGAAAAGCAAAGCAATACTAACTAATAGCATTTAATTTGCACATCTTTGAAAGCATCATGGATTGCCTCAAAAACTTCCCAACACGGTTTAGAAAGAAATAGATCATGCTTTAAAAATTTGCTAGAATTCTTTAATCGTGTTATTTACGACTCGTAGATAAACTATGTAAATCTTTTGAATTTGTTATTTATTAGTTTATTTTCAACAAAGGCATTTGACTTGACTCGTCCTCATCAAATATGTATATTGGAAAAGCTCTACGAGACTCATAGTGTTATTCGGAAGGAATGAACTGCTTGTAAATTGCGATTCAAAATTGAGCTTATTGGACCGACGACAACGAGGTCGCCAGCCGTCAAAGTTATTAATGTACATGTGACCGGATCTCAGATTTGGCGATGTTATTCACACGGTGGCCTAGTGTACCCCAAAAGGGTCTTGTCCTTTAGGCGTTCCATTGTACTGTTCAGTTATATAGTTGGTTAAATCGGACTATTGATGATGAATATTTTACACTGGAGGCCCAAATAATTTCCGAAAACAGTCCCCCATTGACCGAGCGAGATGTGATTACGTAAACCCTTGGAAATCGCCCGCCCCCATTAATATGTGAGACACGACTCATCAATTTACTCCAAGAGCGATGGGTTTGAAACACCTGAGTTGTAAATTGGTCCACAAAACATGGCAAATGAACATTTATACGAATAAATGTCTTAAGGTTAACATTTTCTGAGTCAGTAGGCAACATGTCGAATACGATTACAAAATAGATGACCTCCACAGTTGACTCAAGTGATTCAAAGTGAGGAAAAGGATATAGGAGTATTAATAATAAGGATTCAAAGTTTGCGAAACAATCTGCTGAAGGTGTTAAAAAGCAAATAAAGCTCTTAGGCTTTATTTGCCAGAAACTTCGTAAAATATAAATACTAAAAAATATGAATACTTCCTCTTATACAAAAACTATTAGTTAGGACCTCCATCTTGCGAATACGCTGTACAGTTTTGTGGGGAGCCATACCTCAAAAAGGACATAAGAAAAAAATATGAAGAATGCCAATAGTAAGGCAAACCAAACTTCAATTACCAGAAATTGAATGAGGTAAAGCTCATACGACCAACGAAGCTACGCGCGAAATTTACGAGATATCACATTCTTTAGAGACAGAAAACAAGAAGCTTGAGAGTGGGACCGAAAAATTAAGAGTAGAAGTCTTCAAAAATACTAAATAAAACTTTGAAAATATCGATTACACGGCAATTCTTTAGATTATGATTTTTAACGATTCGTAGTTCTATTGTAACACGACAGTAATGGCAATAAAACTTTAGTCACCATAAACGAATTTCTAAATCCAACAGATTATACGCAAAGAATTTCTTTCACGTACGACTGTAATTCGATAAGTGGAGTAGTTTTTCTTATTAAATAATGAATAGCGACATGTCGAATTTATCAAGAAAAAGTTAGATATTAATATTTAAAGAAATATATATGTGCGTCAATTCAAATCGATTTATCCTTTATTAAAACACAAGATTTAGTGAACTAGATAATGTGAAATCAAACTAGTACTAGGAAATTTGAACTCGGATTTAAAAATGCTAAAACACTAGAATTAGTGAACTAGGTATAATAAAATCAACCATTAACTAGTGAGTTTCAAAATTTCAATTTTAAAACTCAAATATTAGTGAACTAAATGTAGTAAAATCAAACCAGAACCAGTGATATTTAGCTAATCTTTAAATTATATCTTCACAACGTATCCGTTCTAAGATGTAATGTCATCTATTTCACTATATAGGAGAAGCAATCCATAAACAAAATTTCACAAACCTTTAGCAAATACGATGTTTGCTGCATAGAAACAGATCTGTTCTAACTGAGCAAACTTATATGCCACTTTAAATAAGTAAAGTAATCCACCAACAGCATTTAACAAGACTTATAGCTTGAGTAACTATGATATTTGCTGCTTAGAAGCTCATCATTTCTAAGTGAACAAGTTCATATGTCCCATTAAATAAGCAAAATAATCCACCAACAAAACTTAACAGACTTCTAACAATGTCGACATTAGTTGACAGAACTAGTGAAATCATTTAATAAATGTAAAAATACAACTTAAAATGAATTCGTGTGGCGAGCATATAATAGCTTTGATACTCACCTCTTCTTCTTCTTCTTCTTCTTCTTCTTCTTCTTCTTCTTCTTCTTCTTCTTCTTCTTCTTCTTCTTCTTCTTCTTCTTCTTCTTCTTCTTCTTCATCTTCTTTTCCTTCTTCTTCTTCTTCTTCTTCTTCTTCTTTTTCTTCTTCTTCTTCTTCTCTTCCTCTTCTTCTGCTTCTTCTTCATATCTTCTTCTTCTTCTTCTCTCTCTTCTTTTCTTCTTCTTCTTCTCCTCCTTCTCTTCTTCTTCTCTTCTTTCTTCTTCTTCTTCTTCTTCTTCCTTCTCCTCCTTTTCTTCTTCTTCTTCTTCTTCTTCTCCTTCTTCTTCTTCTTCTTCTTCTTCTTCTTCTTCTTCTTCTTCTTCTTCTTCTTCTTCTGTTATAATTCTTATTCTTTATTATTATTATTCTTCTTCTTCTTCTTCTCTTTTCTTCTCTTCTTCTCTTCTTCTTCTTCGCTTCTTCTTCTTCTTCTTCTTCTTTCTCTCTTCTTCTTTCTTTCTCTTCTTCTTCCTTCTTCTTCTCTCTTCTTCTTCCTTCTTCTTCTTCTCTTCTTCTTCTTCTAGTCGCTGACTAGACTTCAAACTCGTAAGACGTGTTAAATTGTGTACGAATATTAAAACATAGGAAATAGAAGGAAAAAATTCTGAAAGATTATAAAAATTACAGAAGAAAATTCAAAGAATATATAAATATTTATAACTATTTTATTTCACTATAAAATATTTTTTTATAAATAATTTTAAAACAAATGAAGTTTAATATTTTCAATTTTATTTATTTTATTTTTAATAATTTTGCTCTGGGAAGCAACTTATTTAAATTTGAACGAATGCTGCAAACCCGGCTTCACTTGCTCTTGTTTGTAATACTACCTCGGTGTGGTATTCAGATTCCTGGAAAATACCAATTGGCTAATAAAAATTTCTGCTGCCTACTTCTGTCAGCTTTTGACAAAAAATAGAATAATTCAAAATGAAATCATTGGTCTAAAAAATATGATAGGTAATTTAGAGAAAACATAAATGTGACTAAACTCCCTAAACAAAAATTCCTAATCATGGAACAAAACAATTTGACGAGCAAACTTTAACTAATGTTTCACAGGGACTTATGTGGGCTGAAAGGACCTTAAGTTCTTAAAAACAATTTAAGACTGCTGTTAGAAATACAGAGAGAAAACAAAGTGACCATTCGAAGGACAATGACAAAGACAAATTTACGAGGGTCTCTAATGGAGTCAAACCCAAATTAAGACCTAACTTTGAACTACCGACCTCGAATCCCTTTTCCCTCTTAGAAGTTGAAAAAGTGAAACGAAAAACAGTTATTAACTTCAATGTACATCGTAATCATGAATAAAAGAATTTATTTCGGCTAATCCTACAAAAAAGAAAAAAGATAAAAGCGTTTCGAGCTTCGATTCCCATAATTTGAAAATGAATAAGGCATTACAGTTAAGGATAATAAAAGTGTCTAGTAGTGTGTCGATATTGGAACACTGACCGGTATACCAAAAGAAAACTGAGGTAAACGAACTTATCATTCAAATATAGAAGACTAATAAAAAATCATGAAAGAAAAAACGGTAATGTTGGTGTCGGGAATTTTGCTTTTACGATAAATTAGGTTTAAGAGTTTCCAGGGCAAGGCTTATATATTTCAACACCACGAACTGGAAAGAACATTTGCAAGCATGGAAAACTTCTCTTTTGCTACATTTTTCGGGGAAGTCTTTACTGATCGCCAAAATATTCGTTATTGCAAGGATGGGGTTCAATGTTGAATGACATTGGGTGATGAACAAGATTGGCGTCGACCATGACACAAGGTAGAAAAAATACACAGAGAACAATTCCTAAGAAACAGGTTTTTCGAAACCTGTCCAAGTCCTCGCTCGATATGTGCGAAATGAAAGCGTATCTTTTAACGGAAGAAGTATCCGGAACAAAAATAATGAATTTAAACTATTGTTTACACAAGAAAAATACGATATAATTACAATTAATGAACATGGTGCATCTTTAAAGATCGTGATTTTGTTCGGAAATTCAATAATGGCTATATATATACTTCAAGAAGAAACAATAATAAGGAAGGGGGCGGTGTGTTATATTTACATATCAAAAATTATATATCTTAACTACTCAAGCCTAGAATAGCTGATGTGTTAATGAAATTGATATCCTTGGTTTTAAAATAGAAACATCGAATATAAAATTTAACTTAATAAATGTCTATCGTCCACCTTCCTCACAATCAGTAATAGAGCTTTTTATAAAGAATTGAGCAGAGTCTCAGAAGGATTCACAATAATTGTAGAACTTTAACTGCCCAAATATCACTATAATTTACTTGATGCAAATGAAAGAAAGCGATTACTAAAATTCTTAGGAGATAATTTCCTTTTTCAAATAATTATTGCCCTACGAGGGGAAAACAAATTAGACTATTAATAGCTGTAGTCACTTGAAACTTGGTAAGAAGTCAAAAGATATGCAAATTGCTATATCATAATGTTTCAGCTAATTTTTTAACATAATATTGAAAACAAAATACACAACAAATACTTGAAATTTCCAGATTTAAGAACGCCAATTTAAATGCTTAAAAGAAAGTTTATCGTCTATGACTGATGAGATATTAACAGGAAATGCAAATGCAATGTGGGATACGTCCTTCTACCAAATTATTTAAGACAAAGAAAAAAAAATTGTTCCATATAAATGAAGCAAACTTTACCCAAACAAAGCCAAGTATGGTGAAATAATGGAAATTAGATATTCTTTAAAGTATAGAAATAGCAGCATGATAGAACTAATGGAAAGTACGTCCTCTTCAGGTGGAAAAATAATAAATATGTTACAAGCTTGTCGGCGAACTGCAAACGATTGAATTAGATCCATATAATAAGTTTGAACTGTATACAATAATTTGTGAATTATGATTTAATCCTAAAAAAGTTTATCAAATATATGTTATCATAACAAAGTTTTTAATTAAGGAATCAATTGGACCTTTACTGGGCATTAATGGTAATTTAAAATCAAACGGTGCTGATATTGCAAACATTTTAAATAGATTTTATCTCGACAGTTTTTACGAAAGAGGATCTAGATAGTGTGCCTAGCATGAAAGACATAATGATTTTATTGCCAGACAACATTTTAGATTAACAATTAAAAAAGCTCATCGTGGTCAGGTCTTTCCAGATTGATAAACTATTAATAAACAAATCAACTGGACCAGATGGATACTATCCCAATGCATCTCAAAAATTTGAAAGACATATTAGTAAACGTTGACAATGCTTTCGAATAAGTTCTTTAAGAGAAGGAATAGCCTCATGATTTTCAAAAATTGCTTAATATAACTTCCCATTTTCAAAAAAAAGAGATCGTAAGGTTCCGAATAACTACAGAACCAATAGCTTGACTTCTATAGTGGTAAAATTTGAAGCAATACTAACAATAGATTAATTGCACATCTTGAAGATCATGATTGCTCAAGAATACCCAACACTGTTTTAGAAGGAAATAGATCAATAATTTAACAAATTCTATAATTTTTAATGTGGTTATTAAAGATGTAGATAATTATAAATATTCTTCTTTACCTAGATTTTCAAAAAAGCATTTGATACCGTCCCTCATCAAAGATTATTGGAAAAGCTTAGAGCTCATGTATCGAGGAAGACTTTTAAATTGGATAAAAAATTTTGGCTTTCGAATCGACAACAACAGATACGTTATCAATTCGTGACATGCTCAAATGGACGAATTTACTAGGGGTACCCAAGGCATCCTTCCTGGTCCGAAAATAACTGCTTCATTATATATATGCTAAAATGACATAGTGATGACAATATTTAGGCAATATTTCGAATAATAGCGGATGCATACGAATACTTGGAAAAATCGCGATAATAGTAGAGAAAGATAACATCAATTACTCCAAAGCAGACCATAAACAAGATTGTAAAATTGGTCAAAAACAGGCAAATATGAAAACTTTAATTTATCCGATTAAATGTAAAGTTATAGCATTTGACACGACGCCGAACAATGAATCTATGATTACACAAAAATAGATGAGACACATATTATCCAACAGTTGCATGAAGGAAAAGGATCCTAGTTCGCAGAGTAATTAATAAGATTTAAATTTCGGCGAAAAACAATTGCTGAAGCTGTTAAGAAAAAGCAAATAAAAGCTCTAGGATCTATCCAGAAAACTTCGAAATTATAAAATCTAAAAAATATAATTACTATCCTCTCTATAAAACATAGTTAGACCTCATCTCGCGAATACGCATGTTCAAGTTTTGGAGTCCATACCTCAAAAAAAGACATAGAAAAAATTGAAAGCCATTCTACAAGAAGGCCACTAAACATTATATTCCGCGAATGAGAGAAATCATACGACACGACGACTAGAGAATTAGATATCCATTCTTTAAGACAAGAAGATTGAGAAGAAAATTAATAAAAGTTCACATAATACTAAATAATTGACAATATCGATTACAGGCAATTCTCAATATAATTTAATGATAACACGAAAGTAAGAGCATTAAAAACTCTGTCATAACACCGATTTCAAACAAATATAGCAAAAATTTCTTCAATTACGATGTAATCGAGAAGTGAAATAATCTTCTTCTGGAAATATAACACGCTAATCATCGATTCATTCAAACCCACACAGCTTGATAAAACACTTCTCAAGATATTGGCTCGGAACGGTCATTTAACTCGATTTAATTACAAAAACACAAGAATTAATTAGTTTCCTGAAATAGAGCGTAAAATCAAACAAAAAAAATAAAAATTAGAAAAGCTATAATACACGTAAAAGTAATAACAAAGCTTGTATTCAGCTTTATGTTTTATGGCTTAGAAGAGTATCCCGCTTCTAGGACTTAAGTGATATCATCGATCGCACTTAGACCGTAATAAATAGCTTTTGATGCTGACCCGCAAGACACCCATACCCATCATTTTACCAAAATAATTGTAATAACAATAACCAGTAGAATAACCTTGCTTTCCCGATCTTTCATCGCACAGAAACATATCTGATTCAAGAACTGTGAATCTCAATTCCAATCACACTAATGGCTAGACGCTATGATTGGCCTTGAAATGTTTTCCGCCATAGAACACAATATGTGTTCTAATACGCGTGTACTCTAACGATTCCACACGAATAACTGTCAGCTAAATATTTTGATGTTCACCGCATAGAAACATATCTGTTCTAAACGGTGATCCAAATCCGCATCACAACCACAAGTAAAAATAAACAAAATACTACCATAACTATCGATGTTTGTTGCTAGAAGCAGATCTCGCTCTAAGTTGAGCAGATCTATATATGTACACCTAGAAGATAATTAGTCACTGCTGGTGCTGCTTGAGGACGTTAACTTTTCTGGTGAACTTCTCTTTATATAACTTATTACTCCCATCTCCAACAAATTAAATTTACAAACACACAATATCTAATCAGACTAGCCTTGAAGTGACGTTAAAAAATCCACTTCCAGTCATCCGGGTTCTTAGTTCTGCCACATTCCTCTGTAGTGTCGTCTTTGTTCTTCTCTCTTTTCTTCTCTTCCGCTCTTTTCTTCTATCTGTCTTCCTTCTTCTCTTCTTCCTTCTAGTCATCGTTCCTTCTTCTTCTTCTCTCGTCTTCTGTGCTTCTTCCTCTTCTTCTATCTTTCGTTTCCTTTTCTTCATCTTCTGCTTCTTTCTTTCTCTTCCTCGTCTTCTGCTTCTTACCCTTCGATTGTTCTCCATCAAACTCTTTTTGTTCCTTCTTCTTCCTTCTCAATCAATTCTTATATATCTTCTTCTTCTTCGTCTTTTTCCGCTTAAGCACTTAAAGCTATTGAATTTATCAACACCATTATTATATGTATTGATAATCGCATGTATTATTATTATATATTGATTATATGATTATTAATTATTATATATTATCATAATTATTTATTTATCTATTATTATTATATTATTATTATTGATTATATATTATCAAATAGCTATTGTTTATTCATCTACATAAGTTATTGCTAGGTTTATATTATTAGTATTCATTATATTTATTATTATAGTTACCTTTATCTTATTATCCTTAACTTTTATTATTTATCCATTTATTATATATATTATATTATTATAATTTTACTATTTTTAATTGCTTGCACAAGATAAAAATTTTCAACATCGTATTCTCATCTGCACCGATTCTCTCTGAATGTTGCCACATTTGCTACAATTCACTTCGTAAATTTCTCCTTTCGTACTAGCAATTACCTTACACTACTATTAATTATCCTATTACATTTTCTCCTCTACTTAAATTTCACTTTAACCTTTATACGGTAACCGATTCGGACAAATCGCGGATATTAAAATCTTTCGTAGCACAACTAACACAATATATAAACAATCTTACTTAATTAAACCCGGAATTCTTAATCTATTATGCATCTTGTTTATCCATTGATAATCTACTCTACAACCTCCCACGCTTAAATAATGAACGCTGCTTGCCCGTGGAATAAAAATGATATCACACACTCGTGATACACAAAGAAAAAACTGACTAAGAAAAATTAATAAAAAATAACTTGGATTAATTTAAACGTATCGTAGGCTAAATAATCTAACTCGTACTCATATTCACTCCCCATCACAAAAATGAATCATTCTTCAGTTTACTTTGCAGTAACCTATTACACTATTCTTTACCTTTCATACCTACAATACCATACAATACTATACTATACTATATATGTACCCAAACCCCACAACAAATTTAGACCTTTTCTAAACTAAATTTAATCACCTATAACAGACTTATCGATAATAAGATATAATAAGAGAACAACATATCACACAAAAAATATTGATACAATGACAGGCACAAAAGTTAAAACAGTCAAACTAGCGAATACAAAAAATAGCAAGAATGGCTATTACCCTCATCCATATCTTTAATTAATTATATATTATTGACGTGAATTCATTATAATTCTATTCATTATACATATATTATCCTCCCTCCCCTCATTCACTTATTATTTCCTACCAATAGCATACTACATAATTAATTATTCCAACATTCACAACCACACCCCATACTAACCATTCCATTTATTCATATATCTTATGTTTTATCACTAACTTTATCTTATCAATATCAGCTATAGTAATAAGAAAAAAGAAAAATATTCGAATATATCATACCCCTATCTGAAATACTGCCTCATAAATAAGGAGAACCCACATCATCCCGCTCTTCATACATCCTACAGGAGATATCTAAGTTTTCATATGCACCCTGAACACTCCGCCAACAGTTCTGAACTGATATTAAGCAAACACAATGCTGATGCACAATTCTAAAAAGCTAAATGTTTCACTAAGAAGGAATTAAGAAAGACGCAGAAGGCACGTATAAAACTCAATACACTCTACACCCACTCGCAACATTTCACACGAAAGCATTTATGATTATGAAGACTCACATAGCCTACGGCTAAAAAATATATATATACTATCAGAGGTTAGCCGTAAAATTAACCGAACCCCTAAACTAAAATAAAAGCAAAGGTATGTGAAACGCCACACTATCTCTCTACCCACACTTCCATCTTACAATATCCACAACACAAAATTCACACTATTATAAATCCCCTCCTGAAAGCAATAATGAACCTAAAAAAACCCCTATTACGATACAGAAAAAAGAGAACCTAATTAATGTTTCGCGAAAGGAATCACATCGAAATGATAGACATAGCTGTAGAGAGAGTAAGATTTACCCGAGACTGAATTGAAGGGAAATTATTAAAACAATCCATATGAAAAGAGTCAACAAGAATGCAGAGAGTCGAGAAAGGAACAATAAAATTCAAACCATTCAGAGAAAATTAATTAAAATATGCCTCAAAAAAGTTGATTCTCATTATTGGACTAATGCAAAAAGCATGAAAGAAACGAACAGACTATAAATTAGCGCCAAATAATAATCTAAAGCAGAAAGTCCATTTTTTGTCCTAGTGTAATAAAGAAAATTCATCAAAAAGAGAAAAGCTAACAAACTGAACAAGCAAAAGACAGAACACATAGGTAACCAAAGCAGATGAAGACAGCTAGAAAACAAGAAATCAAACCCATCACACACCAAATATAAGATGTATATAAGGATATATATAAACTATAAATATATATATATATATTAATATACTATATATAATATAATAATATAAATATAATTTATATATAAAATATATATATTATATATATATAAATATAATATATATCAATAATTATAATATAAATATTATATATATTATATTATATTATATATAGATATATAATAATATTAATATAATTAATAATATAATCAATAATATAAATATAATATAATAAATATATATATAATATATAATATAAAATATATATATAATTTATAATTATAATTATTAATTTAAATTATATAATATATTAGATAATATTAGTAATATAATTTATTATATAACGTAAATTAAATAAGTTATAATAATATATATAAAAATGAAAGGTATATTCATGATACATACATATATATAAGATACGAGGTATCAATATATATCATATATCAATATAAAAATGTACGAGTTATATATAACTAATACTACCTAAGTACCGGAGATACATATAATCATATAGTATAATATAATACACAGTACCTATATAAATTATATATATATATAATAGATTATAAGATATAATATATAATTAAATAATATAATATATATATAATATATAAAGGTTAATATAATAATATATACATATATATATTTATAGCATAATATAACTAATATAATATAAATATATTACAATATATAGATATATACATACATAATAAAATAATAATAATATATAATACATTAAATATAATATATATAATACTAACAAAATAATTATTTAATATATATAATATATATAATAATATATATATATATATAATATACATATAATAATATATATATATATATATATATATAATATTAGTATCATATATAATAAATATATATATATATATTATATATTTATATAAAATATTCGACCGTCGTCGATGTGGACCATTGAACTAGAGCGAAGCCCAAATACAGAAACCGAGAGAGATGAGTGGAAAAATGAAGAATAGCAAATTTGATTTATGAAGGGATGCGAGATAGAACTGTGCAGAGGCAAATTGGAGAAGAAAAAGAAGAGAGAGAGAAAGAAGGCTTTTGCTTTTTTTTACAGTCACTGTCAACCAAAAAAGGAAAAAAAAGATTTTTGATTTTTAAAATGCATCTTTTTAAGATTTTCAAAATATTATTCTGAAAACCTAGATTTAAGAGCTGCAAAATGTAAATCAATTACTTTGGCCTAATTGGAAATTCATTATTTTTCTGTAAAATAAAGTATAAAGCAAAATTTAAATAATACATTGCAGAATGTGAAGTGCGTTCCCATGCAATCTCGGTCGTTTTAAGAAAATACCAAACTTCCTTCCTCTGAAAAGGTTTTAAAACCCCACGCTTTCATAAATTTTCGTGAATGCTGTCATATAATAATAGCTACATAGTGAAAGCTATAATTATAATTAAATAGGAGTATGGTGCATATTAGTAAATATAGTGTAAAAACATAAATATAGTTTAAATCATAGTAGCATAGAATAGTAATAATAAATAACAAATATAAAATACCATAGGATATAGAAGAAGTAAATATATTTAAAAAAAATGAAATATAGTGTTGTTTTAATATTCTTAATAATAATGTACTATTAATATATATGTAGTGCTATTGATCTATGTATTATATGTATATGAATTAAGTTATTTTGTATTTTATATTTATTATACTATATTGACCCGGTAACTCAGTGGAGAGCACTCGCCAAAGAAAACGAGGTCCCAGGTCGGCAAACGGTCGCGTGGGAAGTGAGCTATTCTCTCCTTGCTGCTCCAGTCTGCTCGGCACGTTACAATAGAACACCCCCTCCTAAATTAGGCTAGCCCGTGACGTGATGTTATCTCTGCTAAAAAAAACAAAAAAAACAAAAAAAAAAAACAAAATAATATGTATATTTTATATATATATATATATATATATTATATATAATATATATATATATATAATATATATATATATATATATATAATATATATATATATATATTATATAATATATATATATAATATAATATATATATAATATATATTAATATAATAATATATATATAATTATATATATATATTATAGAATATATATATAATATACTATAATATATATAATATATTATTATATATATATATATATATTATATATAGCTAAATATATATATATATTATATTATATTATATATATATATATAAATAAATTATATATTAATATATATACCTAAGTATATATATATAATATAATAAGACCTGTTTTTAAACCGCATCCCTCAAAAATATTTATGCTATGTAAAGTGTAAATCTGTGAAAGATGTTTATTTTGTAATTCTATGTACAACTTTATTATCATAATGTAAAAAGAATATTTTCTTTGTTTTGATGTATAACATTAGAAATTTTATAATGTATTTATTTTTCGATATATATATATATCACTAATATATATATAATAATATATATATATAATATATAATATATATATATATAATATATATTATATATATATATATATATATATATATAATATATATATATATATATTTAATATAATATATTATATATATAAAGTATGCCTATTATTTTTAAATATAGATATAATATATATAATATATATATATATATATATATATCATATATATATAATATATACAATAATATAATATATATATCATATAGATATATATTATATAATAACTTATATATATATATAAAGAATATATATATAATATACATAAATATATTGATGGTCAGATTTTTTAATCTCCAGTTATTAAACTAGAGAACGGCAGCACCCACAGTAAAACAAAATATATATTGAACAGCGGAAAATTCTAAGGATGATTTACCTTTAACTTTTTTTTTTTTTTTTTTTTTTTTTCTTTTTTTTTGCCTTAAACATCGAAAATATTTTAAAAATATTTCCCCCCCATTCTAGGCGCCTCGAGCGACGGACAGAGGGACGTCATAACCGGAGGAGCATGTCGAGCAACCGCGACACCCCAAAGACAAAAAGAGCGGGTTCTCACCATCCCCTCCGGCGTATGAAACGTCCCCCCCATCTGTTCCCCTCGGCTCTAGCCCCCTAAATGGGCGCAAATAATTTTAAAATTATTTCGAGAATAAGCCACAAAAAAAAAAAAAGTAAATCCCAAAACTTTAGAATTTTCGCTGATTCCAAATAATAAATTTTTACTGTGACTGGCCGTTCTCTATTACATTACTGAGCATTAAAAAAAATCTACCATACTATAATATTATATATATATAATTATATATAATATATATATAGTATAATATATATAATAAGATAATACTATAAAATACCTACACACACACATTCTATATAATACTATAATCACTATCATCATATACATATATATATATACTATATATATACTATACATAATATAAGAAATAATAATATAAATATATATATACATATATATATATATAATATACAATACATATATATATAATATATAATTATCACTATAGATAATATAATATAATATATACATCATATGGTACACTATCATCCATATACGATATATATATACACTATAATACTAACTACCCAAATATCACCTAATATATATATATATACTAAATAAATATATATAATATATAACAAACTTATTGCGTGGACACAAATATAAAAATCATCTTACGTCAGAAATAAACTAAAAAAATTAAAACATGAATGAAATAAATCAATTGAAGCTCAAAAAAATAAAAAAAAGTAGTTTACATCTGCAAATCAAATTTTAATTCTTCTTTACCTAGAATAAAAATCATACAAAACCATTCCCAATACTAAAATATTTGCAGCGATGTCTCGCTTTAAACAAACAGCCGTCCTACACCTATATATATATACCTACTATACTTCAATACTATATATATACTAATATATATATACATATATTATACTAATATATATATATACATATAATATATATATCATATATATAATAATATATATATATTATATATATACTATAGTAAACACTACTACATATATTCCATCAAGAAAATTAATTTCTATCTAACACTCATTGTGATAAATCGAACATTAAACAAACCTCAAGTATGAAAACAAAAATTTACGTAATAAACTAAATAAAAACTAAAATTACGTATCTTTCTCATTCCAATTCTCAAACCCAGAACAAAATAACCATTATTTTTTCTATGTTCTTTGAACTTTTAATAACACTAGTTCTATAAATAAAAAATATATCTTAAGCAGACAACCCAAAACATATGTCGCAAAACAGCTGTAGCAGGTCATGAAATACTATATGAATAAACTTACCCCTTACGAACAAAAAGAAATTTTTAATTACCCACATATATATTTTATTGGTGCAAGCGCCAAGAAAAGACCTGGAATTATATGGCAAAGTACCACCTACTATATATATATCACTATATAAATATATACTTAATTACTAATAAATAAATATATAGCATATACTAAATACAATATACATATCTATACTACTATATATATATAACCTACTATATAACACATCAAACTATATACACATACACAATATATACATACAAATATATACATATACAAACTATAATATACTATAATATATATTATATATATATATATATACCGCTAAACAAAGAAAACTACATACTATATACTAATATACCTATGATCATATTCAGTATAGATATGAAGTATTAAAAGTCATTGGAAAGGGTAGCTAGATGTTTTCACATGGGTAGGCACACATATATAAATATACATATAACAATAAATATACTACAATATACTACAAAATATACTACATACATATACTATATACATATACTATACTATATATATATCTATCAATATATATACTACGACTATATACCATATTACTATACTATATACTAATAAATAATATATATATATATATAATATATATATATAATATATATATATATAATATATATACTATATATAAAATATATATATGAAAAAAAATACATAATACATATAAAAGGATATTTAAAATTAAAAAACAAAGTGTAGGAATCATCAGCCTATTGAATAATGTTATTTATTCAATCATTAAAAGCTAGGCCGCTCCGCCTCACATGGAAACCGAAACGCCTAGAGACGAAAAAATTTACAACATTTTACCAAGACACTCTATGAAACAATTAATTTTAAACAGACACATATTTAGTAAAAATAAATGAAAAATGGAGATGCAGATAACCTGAAACATCAAAAATTCTATTCTAAAAAAATAAAAAATAATAATAATAATAATAATCAAATAATAATTAATAATAATAATAATAATAATAATATATAATCAATAATAATAAATAATAATAATAATAATAATTTCATATTATTTTTGCATAAATTGAATCTTAACTGTTCCATTAAATTAAAAATAAATAATAATAATAATAATCAATAATATCAAACATAATTTAATAATATATAATAAAAAGCTAATCAAAAGAAATAAAAAACTAAACTAAATACGACTACCACTTAAAAATATTCCACAAAAACCAGACTGATCATCATGCAAATCTTTTTAAATTGGATAACTCGACTCATAAAATATAATTGAGACTCTACTCTCTCCTCTCTTTCACATATTTCATGTATCTTTATCTGTAAAGTATAGAAAAGAATAATTTTATATCTCTATACACAGATAATATATATATAATATATAATATATATATAAATATGGTTGGAGGATACTCAGTGTCATAGCCACAGTGCCATATTGCCTCTACGCGCAACTGCGTCGTTCATCCAGAAGAACGCAGTTATTCTTTCACCTTCTAACTAACTATGTTCTTCTTTACATCACATCTAACTGCGATTCATATGCAATAATATATATATATATATATATATATTAATATATATACGGTATTACTAAATATATAATATAAATAATATATATAATATATATATATATAATTATAATATATATATAATATATATTAATATATATAATATATTAAGCAGTGATAGTACTGGCAAATCATAGGAAACCGCGAGCTTGACGAGTTCTGATCTGAGTCAATCTAGCATTGAGCTCAGTTCTATTGAGCGATGACTCCTCTCTCTCTCTCTCTCATCTCTCTCCTCTACCTACATAATATACTACATATACTACTACATACCTAGCTACAATTACACATATACCTAACAACCCTAACACTTACACATACAGCACCTCAACAATCACACAAATCAACCAAACGATAACGTATCATACTATATCCACCTAATACTCATACTATATAACATACGCTGCACTAAGATATCAAAGCGGACTTCACCCGCACACCGATGAAATACAATAGAGAGTAGCGTACATTTAACGCACATGGATCAATAAGGTATCAGCGCTTCACCATAGACATACCTAGAGGACTAATTTACCTCAGGTTCCTTAGAATAAGCTGCTAATCTTCAAAGCTAACATCATAATAACCACATAACCCATAGCCATAGTAATATACACATATACTATACCTACCTACATAATAACATACACATAATTACTATATATTATACTAATAATATATATATATAATAATACTTAATATATATATAACATATACTATATATTTAAACTAAAACTCTTGCAGCTACTATATATACCGTATATAATAGTTGTGTGGAGAGACATATACATCTACTAATATACATATATATAATATACAATATCATAAAACTACATAATCTATCTACTATATATAATATCAATATAATATATATATATATATATAATATATATCAGAAAATAATAAGATATCACATACTAAGTAATATACGTCTTATATACTCCACACACCAGAAACGAGCAAACCTGTGCCCTATAAATACACTACAAAGTATAACTACACTTACCCACTAAATATAGATACATACTTAATAATAATATATAAAATACTATATATATAATATATACTATATATAATAAATTACCTATATATATATATAATACTATATAATATATATATAATATATATATACTATATATTATATATATATTATTGAAAAGTATACTTAACGCCTACACCGGAAATGGAGCTCGCCGATCCAAAAAAAACAAATTCACAGGTAGCCACTATGATACATAAATAGATGCTTTAGGGTCGAAATGAAATTTTTTTACCCTGACCTAACCTACCTAACCTAACCTAACTTAAACCTAAACCTTACCTAAACCTAACCTAACCGAACCTAACAACCTAACCAAACCTAAACCAAACAACCTAACCTAACCTAAACCTTAACCTACCTAACCTAATTTCGCCCCTTGAACACAACTGTAAAAAAAAAAATCATTTGGACCCTTAAACATCTATTTATGTATCATAAATGCTACCTGTGAAAATTTTTTTGATCCAGCTTTCCCGTTCAGTGTAGGGGCGTTAAGTAACTTTCCTATATATATATTATATATATATATATATATATAATATATATATATATATATATATATATTAATATATATATTAAATAAATATATAGAATATATATATAATATATATAATATATAATATATATACGATATACCAAATATCGATTCCATATATCGATATAACAAAGTATCGATTTTCGATTTATAAACCCAACAAATATCGAAAATGAACTAAAAAAATTAGTGCTCCCCGCAAAAGTAAAAATTTACAAAGTTGCCTAACCCACTGAGCCAAAACGGAACTGATAACACTTAGGAAAAATTAGGAGTAAAATTTAACTACAGAATA
>JABUQX010011632.1:0-24310 GCA_015478945.1 Trachelipus rathkii | reverse complement strand
TAGTTTATACCTTAAAAGGTGTTGCGCGATCAAGTTAGATCGTTTTTCGAATCCCTTCGAAACGTCACTATAGTATAGTGTCGCCTTACGGGAATCGCAAAAGCGGCTCAACGCTTTCAAATACCAGTTACCTAAGCTAAAACTTTCTTCAATCCGATTATGACGTCATATAGTGACGCCTGATCGGGAACTGATATAAGTCGAAGCGTCTAAGTGCAAATTCCGAAAATAATTTGATTTAAAAAATTTGTTTGTAATTATTTTTCTTTTTCAGACTATTTAGCACTTAGACCTTCGACTTATCACTTAGACCTTTGACTTTAGCACTTGGACCTTCGACTTAGCACTTAGACTTCGAACTTAGCACTTAGACCTTCGAATTAGCACTTAGACCTCGACTTAGCACTTAGACGTTCGACTTATACTTAGACCTTCGACCTTATACTTAGACCTTCGACTTAGCAACTTAGACGTAAATAAATAACCAAAAATAAAATCCACAAAAAAAAAAATTTTTCCATTTTTAGAACAAATTATCTTACGCTGAGTTCCACGATTGTTATTAGGTTTCCTTGTAGCTACGTTAGTTTTCGGATGTTGTTTGCACTTAGAACCTTCGACCTATATCTCTGACTGTTCGTTCGTTTGTTTGTTGAACTAATATAAAGTCGAAAGTCTAAGTATGCAAATTTCCGAAAAATAATTCACTTAAATTTTTGGGAGAATTATTTTCTCTGTGCATTTTTTAGATTTTCACACTTAGACCTTTGCACTTATATCAGTTCCCGTTGAGACGTCACTATATGGGGTTGAAGTGATAGTTTATACGCTTAAAAGGGTGCGCGAATGCAAGTTAGATCGGTTTTTCGGTTCCCTTCTGAAACGTTACTATTAGTATTAGTGTCGCCTTACGGAATCGGCAAAAGCGGCTAAACGCTTTCAAATACCAGTTACCTAAGCTAAAACTATCTTCATCCGCATTATGACGTCATATAGGACGCCTTGATCAGCAAATTCCAGAGTGAGATATAGGTCTAAGTCCAAATTCCGAAAAATAATTTTGACTTAAAAAATTTTGTGTAATATTTCTTTCAGAAAATTTTATGATTTTAGCACTTAGACCTCGACTTATTACTTAGACCTTCGACTTTAGCACTTAGGACCTTCGACTATCACTTAGACCTTTCGACTATCACTTAGAACCTCGGACTTAGCACTTAGACCTCGACTTAGCACTTAGACCTTCGACTTTATCACTTAGACCTTTGACTTAGCACTTAGACTTCGACTTAGCACTTAGACCTTCGACTAGCACTTAGACCCTTCGACTTAACACTTAGACCTTCGACTTAACACTTAGACTTTCGACAGCCCTTAGACCTTCGACTTAGCACTTTAGACGTTCGACTTATACTTAGACCTTCAGCTTAAATCAGTTCCCTTCGAATTAGCACTGTAGACCTTCGACTTTAGCACTTAGACCTTTCGACTTATATCTCTGGACTGTTCGTTCTTTTGTTTGTTGAACTAATATAAGTCGAAAGTCTAAGTGCAAATTCCGAAAAAAATAATTTCGACTTAAAATTTTTTGGGAAATTATTTTTCTCTGTGATTTTTTAGATTTTCACACTTAGACTTTTGACTTATATCAGTTTCCCGTGAGAACCTCACTATATGGGGTTGAAGTGATAGTTTATACCTTAAAAGGTGTGTTGCGCGATCAAGTTAGATCGTTTTTTGATTCCCTTCGTAAACGTCACTATAGTATAGTGTCGCCTTACGGGAATTGCAAAAGCAGTCGCTGAACGCTTTCAAATACCAGTTTACCTAAGCTAAAACTATCTTCAATCCGAGTATGACGTCATATAGTGACGCCTGATCGGGAACTGATATATAAGTCAAAGGTCTAAGTGCAAATTCCGAAAAATAATATGGACTTAAAAATTTTTGTAATATTGCTTTGGAGAAATTTAGATTTTTGCACTTAGACCTTTCGACTTATACTTAGACTTCGACTTATACTTAGAAATTTTAGATTTTATCACTTAGACCTTCGACTTATCACTTAGACCTTCGACTTAGCACTTTGACCTTCGACTATCACTTAGGACCTTCGACTTATCACTTAGGACCTTTGACTTAGCACTTAACCCGACTTAGCACTTAGGACCTTCGACTTAGCACTCTTAGACCTTCACTTAACACTAACACTTCGGACTAACACTTAGACCTTCGAATTAACACTCTAGACCTTCGACTTATCACTTAGACGTTCGACTTAACTTAGACCTTCGACTGTAGCCACTTAGACTTTTTCGACTTAGCACTTAACTTCGACTTAGCACTAGACCTTCGACTTATATCTCTGACTGTTTGTTCGTTTGTTTGTTAGGGAACTGGTATAGGTCGAAAGTCTAAGTGCAAATTCCGAAAAATAATTTCGACCTAAAATTTTTTGGGAAATTATTTCTCTGTGATTTTTTAGAATTTTCACACTAGACCTTGACTAATATCAGTTCCCGTTGAGACGTCACTATTTGGGGTTGAAGTGATAGTTTATTACCCTTATAAAAGGTGTTGCGCGATTCAAGTTAGAATCGTTGTTCGGTCCCTTTTCGAAACGTCACTATAATATAGTGTCGCCTTACGGGAATCGCCAAAGCGGGCGGTTGAACGCTTTCAAATACCAGTTACCTAAGCTAAAACTATCTCTCAATCCGATTATGACGTCATACAGGGACGCTTGATCGGGAACTGATATAAGTCTTAGGCTAAGTGCAAATTCCGAAAAATAATTTGGACTTAAAAAATTTTTGTGTATTATTTTTTCTTTGGGAAATTTTAGATTTTAGCACTTAGACCTTAGACTTATACTTAGACCTCCGACTTAGCACTTAGACCTTCGACTTATACTTAGACCTTCGACTTATTTCACCTTAGACCTTCGACTTAGCCCCTTTTAGACCTTCGACTTAGCACTTAGACCTTCGACTTAGCACTTAGACTTCGACCTTAGCACTTAGACCTTCGACTTAAGCACTTAGACCTTCGACTTAGCATTTAGACCTTCGACTTAGCACTTAGACCTTCGGCACTTAGCACTAGACCTTCGACTTAACACTTAGACCTTCGACTTTAGCACTTAGACCTTCGACTTATACTTAGGCCTTCGACTTAGCACTTTAGACGTTCGGACTTATACCTAGGACCTTCGACTAGTGTATTTTTTTGGTTATTTTATTCATTTTCCGAAAACTACGATAGGTACAAGGAAACTATTGTTTTTCCATTTTAAAAAAATTTTCTTACGCTGATTCCAAAAAAGGTAATTATTTTTTTTTAAGCTATCGTAGTTTTCGAGAAAAAAAAATAAATAACCAAAAAAAATTCAAAAAAAATTTTTTTTTTCCATTTTGTTAGAACAAATATCTTACGCTGATTCAACGAATGTTTATTATTTTTCTTGTAGCTATCGTAGTTTCGATGTTTTTTGCCACTTAAGACCTTATACTTAGACTTTCTGACTTTTCGTTCGTTTGTTTGTTGAACTAATATAAGTCGAAAGTCTAAGTGCAAATTCCGAAAAATAATTTCGACTTAAAATTTTTTGGGAAATTATTTTTCTCTGTGATTTTTTAGATTTCACACTTAGGCCTTTGACTTATATCAGTTCCCGTTGAGACGTCACTATATGGGGTTGAAGTGATAGTTTATACCTTAAAAGTTGTTGCGCGATCAAGTTAGATCGTTTTTCGGTTCCCTTCGAAACGTCACATAGTATGTGTCGCCTTACGCGGAATTCGCAAAAGCGGCCCTGAACGCTTTCAAATACCAGGTTACCTAACAAAACTATCTTTCAATCCGATCTATGACCTCATTATAGTGACGCCTGATTCGGGAACTGATATTAAGTCGAAGGTCTAAGTTGCAAATCCGAAAAATAATAGACTTTAAAAAATTTTTGCTTGTAATTCATTCTGAGAAATTTTAGATTAGCACTTAGACCTTCGACTTATACTTAGGACCTTCGACTTAGCACTTAGACCTTCGACTATACTTAGACCTTCGACTAAGCACTTATATTAGCACTTAGCACTTAGACCTTCGACTTAGCACTTAGCCCTCCTTTTTAAAGAGCACTTAGACCTTCGACTTCACACTTAGACCTTCGACTTAGCACTTAGACCTTTCGACTTATAATACTCTGGACTGTTCGTTCGTTTGTTTGTTGAACTAATGTAAGTCGAAAGTCTAAGTGCAAATTCCGAAAAATAATTTCGACCTAAAATTTTTTGGGAAATTATTTTCTCTGTGAATATATATATAAAATTTTCACACTTAGACCTTTAACTTATATCATTTCCCGTTGAGACGTCACTATATGGGTTGAAGTTGATAGTTTATACCTTAAAAGGGTGTTGCGCGATCAAGTTAGATCGTTTTTCGGTTCCCTTCGAAACGTCACTATAGTATAGTGTCGCCTTACGGGAATCGCAAAAGCGGCTGAACGCTTTCAAATACCAGCTACCTAAGCTAAAACTACCTTCAATCCGATTATGACGTCATATAATGACGCCTGATCGGGAACTGATATAAGTCGAAGGTCTAAGTGCAAATTCCGAAAAATAATTTGGACTTAAAAATTTTTGTGTATTATTTTCTTTGAGAAGATTTAGATTTTAGCACTTAGACCTTCGACTTATACTTAGACATTCGACTTATATCAGTTCCCTTCGAAACATTCGTGGAATCAGCGTAAGATAATTGTTCTAAAAATGGCAAAAAAAATTTTTTGATTTTTTGGGGCTATTTTATTTTTTTTCTCAAAAACTACGATAGCTACAAGAAAACAAATAATAACATTTCGTGAGAATCAGCGCTAAGATAATGTGTCTAAAAAAATGGCCAAAAAAATTTTTTTTTTTATGGGGCAATTTTATTTTTTTTCTCAAAAAACTACGATAGCTACAGAAAAACAGAATACATTCGTGGAATCAGCGTAAGATAATTGTTCTAAAAATGGCAAAAAAATTTTTTTTGATTTTTTGGGGCTATTTTATTTTTTTTCTCGAAAACTACGATAGCTACAAGAAAACTAATAACATTCGTGGAATCAGCGTAAGAAAATTGTTCTAAAAATGGAAATTTTTTTTTTGATTTTTTGGGGCTATTTTATTTTTTTTCTCAAAAACTACGATAGCTACAAGAAAACTAATAACATTCGTGGATTTCAATCTATCAATTAGTTATGACCTACTACTGTAAGGAGGCATGCTGTTTACGGCCTAAATTCCGTGTTTTTTTTTTTCTGATGGAAAAAATTTCTAAAGGGAACAATCAATTTAAATTTTTGGCACAAATCCATAATAAAGGGAACTGTTTTTTGTGTAAGCACCTTATGCAAAGGGGGAACACTTAAGGTTTTTATCCGGAAATTTTGAAACTTTTCCCAGGAACCCCCCGTACCCCCGCAAACTAGTAAGGAGTACCTAAGGACCCTACAACTGATTTTAGTTTTACGATATCTCAAATTATTCCTGAGTTATTAAAGTTTTCGGTTTCCGCCCCCGAAAAAAAACAAAATTTCTTTTCTAGTGGGGTGTGCACCCGGTCACAGAGTAGTGCTGGGCCTCCCAACTCTAAATATCAACTTATTTTTATATGCGCCTCCAGAGTTTTTATTTTAAACGATAATGAACAAAAAATTAAAAATTTCCAAAAATTGCCTTTTTTTTTGTCTAGGTGGAAATTGGTGTTTTTGAGGCTTGTTTTCTTGCAACAATTTTACAATATGTAAGTACCTGAATACCAATTTTTTATAGATTTAGATACCGTAATTATTATTTTCGGTTTCCCTCGAAAAAAAAACTCGCTTAAGAAACGCAAAATTTATTTTGCACCATCTCCCGAGAAGTAAAAAGTAACGTTATTTCGTGCCCCTATCGAAGCGCGAGGGGGTACCCTTAAGATTTTTTTAAGTTATTTTTTAAAGTGTACTCTATATATTATTATTATTTTTTTTATAGTTTAGTCTCCCTTAAATTCAATTTTCTTCGATAAATAATTTTTAGACATAACTTAACAAAAAAAATTAAAAAAAACCCACGACACCATTTTCTCTCGGAAACGTCGTTGTTACATAGTGACATTTCGGGACGCACTTCCATATATTTTACCTTAGATAAGATGGGGAACATGGCTTTGGCACAAATTTGTGTCAAAACCCCCTATTGGGAACATAGCACAAAATTGGCACCAAATTTTTAGGTAATAAAGGGATTTGTGCCAATTTTTGGCACAGATTAAACAGTAAATTTTAATTTTTTCTCATTAAAAATTATATTATTCACTTATTCGCGAGAATCAGCCTAACTAGTAAAGCTTGCTTCGATACGCGAAGAAAATGTAAATTATAAAAATATGGTGGATAATTATATCGCAGCATATTTTTTTAAAAATGAAAACAAACGAGATGAATTATACATTTTATTAAATATAGATCAAAAATATTTTATATGCGTGCGTTATACGTTAAATAAATTTGACATCAATTCGATTTTCTTCTAAAAACCGTTTCCACTCTGTAGGAAAATTTGGACGTATTTTATCGGGACAAATTTTGCCGTCTTTGATTCGCTGTCTAACCAGCGAATGAATGCCTTTCCAATTTTTTTCCAATTATCTAAGAAATCGTCGCTAAATTTTAGCCACTTTTGAATTTCGGCGAACCGGCTTTCCGTTTCCTTTATCATTTCCGGTATGGAGAGTTTACATTTTCTGTTGAAGAAGGTATAGACAGCCTTCTCTCGCAGAGCTCGCAAAACAACGTACCATATCGTTTTCACTTTCGCCAGTCCGACGGTGCGGTCGTTTATTAAGTAATAAAGAACGTAACCTTCGCAATTTTTCATTCTTCGAATATTCGTAATTTCAGCATTCACGTCTTCTGGAGATATGGAATAGTATTCCGGCGTTGACATTCCCACGAACCTTAAATATTCCAAGCAGACCTGATGAGAGACGGTCGACAACGAATAATTGTCGTCCTCGCCGTCGCCGTCCCCGTACACTTTTCGGGGCGCTGATGTCATTAACAAGCCGTAGATTTTCGATTCCGTTAGGTGTGAAATATCGACAATATGTTGCCGATCGGTTAGCAGAATCTCGCAAACTACCGTTGTTTTAGTGACGTTCAGAAAACGCTTAAAAATATCCAGTTTCGAAACGTCCATCGCGTCAAATGTATTTAACACCGCCATCGCCACCTTTTTCGCGATTAAATATCTCTCTCCGGAGTATTTTTCGACGTCGGAGTAGGATTGGAACAACATGTGTACGTTCTTAGAGCCAGCTATAACGTAGTATTCACCGGCGATCTTCCTCACCGAGAAATGTCCGCTTTCTCCATTAATTTTTGTCGCGCAAACAACCTGGGTAGCGTTCGCGGGAGAATCGAGGAAAAATTTCGACCACGCGTCGTCGTTTTCGGGTTGATGAATATCCTCGTCGCCAATCCCTCCCGTAAACTTTCTGTTGGCGTAAATAGCGAAATCCAACACCTTTTCTTTTCCTTCCAGCCGCATGAAGTTCAAACCGCGAGGGATGTTCTTCCAAATCCATTCGTTTTCTCCATAGACCTCGTCCTCCGATTCGCTTTCTTTTATTTTGACGTCGTGTAGGGTGCAAGAATACTCGGGAGGCAGAATACCTTCCGGGACATCAGCGTCAATCACTTTCAGTAAGGAACTTTTGCTCTTAATTTCATCAAACAGTTCCTCGGCTATCCTAGAGCTGCATCGGGCCCTCTCACGTTCTATTTCGAAATTGCGATACAATTCTTGTTTTTGAATTTCGGTCATGAAGTCGTAACCCCGCAGCTCATTTTTGAGTAAATCAAAATCTTCGTATTGTTTCGACGAATCGATATATCCTCCCTGCATTATTGAAGCAGCCTTTTTATTCCTGATTTTAATCCACTCTCGATCGCGTCGTCGGATATTAGAGAAAAATGCGCGACGTCCGAGTTATTTATAAGCAAGATTTAACCAAAATTTGTTTTATTTCTAATCATCAAATACTTAAAAATATATTTTTAAGCGTATAATAATAATAATAATAATAATAATAATAATAATAATAATAATAATAATAATAATAATAATAATAATAATAATATAATAATTATTAAAAATAATAATAATAAAATAATAATATAATATAATATCCACGTAATAGTAAAAAAAATGACTACATCGACAAACCCTTGAATAATTTCGGAAAATCTAATTTTCTCGCTCACTTATAAATGAAATCACGGTATTTTATGATAGGTTAAGCTGAAAAAAAAGAAAAAACAATATCAGTTTCGTTTCTTTTATTAAATGTTAAAATAAAATAAAAACGCGCGTAGGCGTTTAGTATATAAAAACAATAACGCGTATATTCGTCGACTGAGACGCGTTCACGGTACGCGCTACGGAATTTAAATAAAAAATAAACGAATAATTATTCTTCTATTCCTTACGCGACTCAGGTTTTGGGGATTTATTTCCAAAGACGTAGGACAAAAAAGAAATCACGCGGTTATAAAAAGGGATAAGGAAGTTCAAAAAACGGGTTTCCTCTTCTTTATCAGCGCGAGGGAAGGGTAGGCACGTCCTATCAATTTCTTCGTCAATATCCCGCATAAAACGCCTCCTTTCTTCTATCCCTCTTTCGTTTAATTCTTTAGAGACGGCTGCGATAACCGGTTCGACCATATAATCGTATTCCGCCCTTACATCTTCCAAATCCCTGTTTCCGTCGAGAGTGATGAATCTAACATCTTTAAACGTGTCGCTGTTTATAAGATAATTCACGTATTTCTCGTAAAGGAAGTCTAAATTTCTCAAGTGGTCCAGCGTGATGGTCGATTCACCCTCCCTATTTCTTTTTTTTATCCTTTCGTGCGAGACGGAAGGCAACGTTTTAAGGTACACAATGACGTCGGGTATTAGTTTTCGGCCTTCGACGATGTTATACAGATCGTTCACGATATGGAGCTCGGTTTCACTGATATATTTTTTACTAGCTCCTTGGATATTAAAAACCCTTTGAGCGGATAACGAATATCTTTCGGTCATTATAACGTCAATCTCACCTTCTTCGTCTTTCAAAACATTTAACATTTTCGCGTATCTCCCGTGCGTGGAAATCAAATGACAAAGTTGAAAGGCGAACGCGTATTTTTTAGGGTTTTTGTACGACTCTTTCAGCAGGTTTACGCCGTGATAGTCTTCCCAGACGTCAACGGGCTCGGGTAACGTCGAGATTCTCGGATCGTTCTTAAACGATTCGATGAGGGAACTTTTACCGCTTCCGATATTTCCTTCGATGCATACTATCACTTTTTCGCGGGGAATCGACCGCTCTTCCTCCTTCCCCTCCACCATCTCCTTCGTCGCTGCCTCTTCTTTCATCGCCATTTGTTGTCGTCGTGGTTCGTTCGGTGACCGTTGTTGCTGCTGCTTCTAAAACGGTTGAATTGACCGACTAAATTAATCGATGACGTTAGCGTTTTAATGCCAAAAAACCTCGGATCTATATGTATAACCTTATGTTTTTCATAAATTAATTTCTTTTAATTTTCATTTACTTATTTATTTTATTTATACGTTTAAGTTAATTATATAATAAGTAAACAAATAAATTTTTGTCCGAAATAAATAAATCGGTAGTAGATTTATAGTTAGATAACATTCTCACGCGGACTGTCCGATTAATCCCGAACCATTTCGTCAAATTCGTTCATTCGACATGGTGGGAACGATCGCAAATTATATCGGCTATATAGACCGAAAAGAGATCGAGGGAAATAACGAACTCGTAAAGGTTTCTCTTTACAGAGACTACTACAAAGAAATAATCCTCGTTCCGAGGGTATCGTTGCGAAAACTCGGTTTTTTCGTGCGTGGGGGAGATTCGCTTTTCGGCGCGGCCGATACGTCACTCATTCCAACAGGTTACCGCGAAGACGAATCTCGCTCTCGTGGAGGACGATGGCTATCGACCGCTCCTCCTCCGAGAAACGTTTCGTTCATAATCATCGCTATAGCGAGAATGACCAGAATAGGAATCGAAACGATCATGGCTTTATACCACCCGTTTTTATTCCAGAAGTAATCGAGATTTTCGATCGCCGTATTAAAAAATTCTCCAATATCCCAAAACGAAGATGAAGAGGATTCACCGATCGTTTCGCACATACTGATGCACTCCAGGGAAAGGTAGAATCCACAAAACTTGGAATTAACAAAGAGTCTTCGAGAAAAATTAACTATATCCGTATTGTTATAAACGGCCTTAAATATAAATTTGTGGTGCTCCTGTATCGCGTATCTTAGTTTCACATTTTTAACGAAATCGACCCTAAAGAAATTTAATTTTTTTTCATCAAAATTTAGTTTTTCACCATTTTTGGGACAGGTTTCTAAATGCATAGGCGAGCTCAAATGATGGATTTTTATATAATTTTCCGTCGCGTTTTCGCAACCCTTAGCCTCACGAAGCCTTTTAACGTAAAACGAACCTCTCGTTTTATTTTCCAAATTGAAAAATTCGTATTCTCTCTTCCTAACATTTCTGCAACGATCCGGGTAGGGCGTGGCTCGATTTATTATTATTATTATTATTAAGACGAAAAGCAGGTTCCAAAATAGCTTCGGGCGCTTCATGCTGATGAGACTGTTTCTTCCTCCGCTTGTCGGTGAATGAACCACGCCACGGCGTTCGAGCTGATTTGCGCTTCGGGAAGAGGTGGGGTTATATATATAGTATAAGAATCGATAAAGGTTTTTATTTAAGTAATAATTTTTTTAACAATTTTTATTATATGGGATGCAGATTATTAAACAAAATAAAAATATTAAGAAAAGAAAATATATTAATTGATGATATTTTTAACCGTGGTGGAACACGTGAATAAAATTTTCGGTCGATGACTAACGATATCTTCGATTGATTGATATTTTTATTTGTTTATGAATTTTTTAAAATCGGGAGGGTGTAAGAAGAAGAGTTCTCGAAGGGATCGACGTTCGTTTTCGATTATGGAGCTTCAGCTTATTTCTAGTTAAATGGTTGTGTCGGTGGCTTTTGGGTTGTTGTTCTTGTTGTTCTTGTTGTTGTTGTTGTTGTTGTTTTTGTTGTTATTTTCTCGGACCTGAGGGAATTTTCCTCTTCTCCGTTGTTACTCGGTGGATTCAGCACTAGCGCGTATGCTGGCGGCGATAGATCATCCGATGGGGGAGACGATTCGATATTTTTACCATCAGATTTAGAAAGATCAACGGAATTCATCGCTTGAGCGTAAGATGGCGGCGGTATATCCAATGGGGGAAGCCTAAGTAGCAGCGGATCGACATTCCGACCATTTCGATTTGCGGATATTGGATGAATATCACGATCGCTTCTGTCTCCGTCAGGATACAGTAGCTCGTACGAAGGCGGCAGCATATCCGGTTGGGAGGGCGTTTTAACACGGCGTTTTTGAAGTGCGATACGAATATTGAAACGATCATCTACGGGACGAAAAACGATCTTATTATGATATGTAAACCATAAACAATAAATCATAACTCCCACGATTGTTAAATGATGTAAAATTATAAAATATTTAAGAGTATCTATAAACAGATGGGTGCCATCATCGAGTAGATCGCATATTCTCACGTTCTGGGTGGAAATATATAAGCCGCAATAATTGGAATTCTTATAAATAGGAACTGTGAAATTTTTGTATTTCAAGTCGCTAAAAAAAACTCTGTATACGAATTTGCGTTCTTCGTTCACCTCGTATTTCACCTCTACAGAGTCATCGAAGAGGATTTTGTTAAATTCGTAGCGGTTTTCCTCGTCCAATTCGACTGTTTGTCCAGGATGAGGACAGGTTTTTAAATCCATCGGTGCGCTTAGCGGATGTATTCTAATAAAACTTCGTATTAATTTTTCACCACCGACGTCCGTATTTAGCCTCTTGACGGAAAACGAGCCAGTCGACGAGTCGAAAAATTGGTATCCTCTCTCCTCTATATCTTTGCAGCGTTGTTTCGAGAGCGTTGCTCGAGTGAGGTTAACGACGAGTGGTAGTAGGAACAAAAATAAACTGTGGATCTTCATGCTGAAAGCGAAACGTCCTCCGGTTTTCCGTCAGTGTATCGCGATAGAGTTTTTCTTTGTATTTGAAATTGGTTTGTCGAGTAAAATTGTTATATATAGGTATTTATTAAAAAATAAAGATTATTTTCTTAAAATGTTTTATTCATGCAATGTAAATAAATAGCTTATAGTTAACAAAGAAAATACAGAATCGAAATTTTTTTTTTTTTTGAAAATATGAAGAACTATTATTTTTTAAATGTTTTCTAAAATTATTGTTACGGTCCGGTTTCGAATTCGCCCATTCGATTGAATTCCAGTAATATTGGGCTCGTAATTATCGTTATTATCGTAGTTGCTGTCGTTTCCTCGACCTTGGGGTTCTTCTTCGGTAGATCTAGCAGTGGGAGTGACGGCGACAACGGGTCTGGTTTCCGGTAGTGGGGCATTAGCGCATTCCGATGACGGTTCTGGTTTGAATATATAGCGTAGATTGGCTATCAATAGTTTAAAGCATTTTGTAATAAAAACCACAACTATAGCAAAAATTGTCGCTTGCGCGGAAAATTTAATCGTCATTTTAAACATCGCGTTTTTCTTCCAAAGATATTTTATTTTCTCTTCCGCCACATCAACGCCTTCTATATACTCTAAAGGTGTAAACCAAGAAGAATCCGAGAAAGCGTCGTCGTCATCGTCATCGTTAACGTTCTCGCATATTCTGGCGCACTCGAGCGAAATGTATACCCCACAAAACGTCGAATTCTCGTCGATCGGTTGCGCGAAAGAATAAATTTCACCATCCTTGGAAATCACGTTGAACCTAAATTTGCGACGGTAGTCGTCGTTCACCGCGTATTTCAGCTTTATATTTTGTTGAAACTGGACTCGGATGAATTTGTGCGTAATATCATTAACGCGGAAAAATTCTCCGTTTTTTGGGCAGGATTCCAAATTGCTCGGCGTCGTTAAGCGATGTAGTTCAAAAAAGTTTTCGATTGGCTTCTCGCATTCCCGATCCACGCTTCGTTCTTCGATGGAAAACGAACCTCTCGTTTTATCTTGCAAGTTGAAAAATTCGTGTCGCCTTCCTCCTACATTTCTGCAATTACATTCTGGGTCATCGGGCGTCGCTCGATGAAGGAGCACGGCGAAATTTATAATAAGCACGGTTAAAAATAATTCCGAATGCTTCATCTTTAATCGGTAGGTTTTTTTTCTATCCTTTGTCTAGCCTTTTAACGAATAGGCTTTTCGTACTCGAGGAAGGTGGTCGAGAATGAAGTTTGATCTAATACGTGAGTATATATATATAGGTGTTTGTATTAAAAAAAATTACATATTTTAATTTTTTATTTATACAGTATATAAGAAAATAACTACATAAAACAGTTTATAAAATAACAATAATTAAAACGCAATATTGAATAAAATATATGAACACATTTTTAAAAATTTTATGCGTTTAGGTAAACGCGAATGGCGATTAGAATATAACTGAAACATCGATCGAAATTAAAGAAATTATTATATATATATGTATGTTTACGTGCATTTAAGCTCGTTCGTGTCATTGCCTTCAAAAAGATTTAGACGCATGTATTATGAGGCTGTCTCGGGGGTGTTGGCGTCCGCCTTCGAATTTGCTGCTGCTGCTTCGGTCGATTTCTTGTTAAATGATTGCGGCGGTTGACTTTGTTGTTATTTTCTCGTCGCTGATGTTGCGAGTTTTCTGTTAATCTCCCTTTTTTCCGTTTTCCCTCGACCGATCTCGCAGTTGCGGAGGGAACGAGGCCGATAGATCTGTCAACGGAGGTCGTCGACGCTTGGTACGCCGAATTGTAACGTATTCGAGGTATTGTCGATCTGATTTTCGAATTCGAATGAAGTGGATGCCGTGGATAGTTTGTCGTCTGATTCGTAGTCGCCGTCTCTTCCTACGGGCAAATGTATCTCTGAATAATCGCTATCGTCTTCCAATGGGAAAACGCGCGTAGGTAAAACATTATCGGAAACGTCGGGAAGATGGGAAGGAGGAGGAGGAAGAGGATTCGGAGGTGGGAGAGGTGGACCGGACATCGTCGTCGTCATCGCCGCTGGGATCTGAATATTCGACAACATCGCTTCTTTCAAAGAGCTACTTTTCATATCTAAATAGTGATTTTCGTTATCGCGATCGGTAAACGCGGTCATCGTCATCACCGAGTTCGCGAATCCTTCTCTCTCTCTTCCTTCTTCTACTATTCCGAAAAAAGGTTTATTTTTCCTTCCTTTGTCAATGGCGGCGTAAATCGGGCCCGAGATGGAGGATCCGACGGCTTGATTAGCATAATATGGCGGTAGAGAAAAGGGAACGCTATACGTTTCTTTCACTTTCGTCTGGTTTTCAGCACCACCGCCGCCGCCGCCGCCTATTTGACTAGTTTCTTTTAATGATTTCATTCTCTTTTCTAGAAATCTCGTAAATATTCGAAACAAGGCGTAGGAAAAAAGTCCTTGTGCGATTGCGCTAACGCCTACGTTATTCGCCGTATTAACCAGTAAAAATTTTACGAGATCTTTATTGAGAAAAGAGTTTAATTCGTGGAGAACATTTTTTAAAGACGGGGTATTTTCCGAACTGTTGAATTTCTTATATCCTCTGAAATTTTTCAAAAACGTGAAAAGGGACTCTCCGAAGAGGAAGCAATTGGCGAAATCTTTCGATTCTTCCGTGTCGACTTTGATGCACATTTTTACGCAAGTTCCAATAATTTTCAGTCCTACAGACGAGTTATGTTCCAATGAAGTTCTATGTTCTTTTAAAATTTCGCAATTGTCTTTTTTTTCAGGTTCGCATTTGTTCCCAACCATGTTCAAAATCGGTTTCGCCGTTCGCGATGCTGATATGGGATCTATTTCGTAGCTGATCACGTAGTGATGAAACGGTGATATTTCGCCGATATTAAATTCTCCTTTTTCAACAAAATTTTTCGATTCTCTCATCATCATGACCTTTATCGTAACGTTCGAAAAGTCGTTTTCGCAAAGATCAAATGGCGGTTTATGAGCCCTAATTTCCCCTCCCGTCAAGTTAATTATGGGAAGAAAAAATTCGAACGCTACGAAAGATCGAATGCAAAGTTCATCTCTCATATTTTTATAATTTGAAGTGGTGTTCGTCAGAGAGAGTGCCGATTCAATGCATAATAATAATATTAATACTATTAATAAAGAAATCCCCGTCGATCTCTTCATTTTTTAGTACGAGGATAATACACCTTGCGTCCGATCGACAGTCGGGTTTGTATTAGGTTTGTGGAAAAATAAAAGCTGGACGAGCTTTTTATTTAATTTTTTTTTATTCTCTCACGCATTTCGATATATAATAACATTTATCTTAAAAGTAAAAAAAAAGTCCATTTAATTATAAATAATATCCGAACGAAAAGTTTATTGCTTCATTTTTTACAAACACTTTTAATAACATTTCCCCACAGTTGTTGTTAAAAAGAACACTATAAAAGTTAATTTTGAATTATTAAGCTTAGGCTATCGCTAAACAGATTATGGCGTGATGATAAATAGATTATTACCCTTGAGGAAAAAAGAAAAGGAAAGCGCTTTTGTACAAATTTATTTTTATCATCGTGTATATAGATACAAATTCAATATTTATTACAAAAGACTAGAACGTCAATTTGTTTATTCGATCTTCTTTATTAACACGGTCTCTAATAACATTTTTCTGGAGGGGTTGTTGTAGAGAAAACAGGAAAGCTGTGATTTTGCATCTTTTTCGCGTGAGATTACGCAGATGTCCACGCATCTTCCTTTAACTCTAATACCATTGAATTCGTATTTTGCTATGGCATTATTAGTAACCCTGTAATAGTATTTTATATCCAAACCGAATCGATCATACATTTCGGCAAAACGCAAATTGGTCGGTTCTAAGACTTTGGTGACCCTACACACAGTCCGAGAGTCTCCAATCTTATGTCCAGCGTCCCAACATTTCTTGTACACCATTCCAAAATACATTTGATATGGCAATCCTGCTATTCCAAAATACAACGATTGGTTAATGAACTTCACATAATATATTTCATTTTTGCCTATCTTAAAATGATAAAATCTCACTTTTTTTAAAAATCCCTTCGACTTATTTTTTAGATCGTTGTATTTTTTGAAATAGAAATTCAGTCTCGACGTCTTACGTTTACACTCCTCGGATATAGTTCTCGTGAGTTGGAAATTTTCTCTAGTCAAATTTATAAAACGACTTTCAAAGTCGAATGACGGGTATGACCTAACACAAACTTCTTTTCTTTCAGTTTCGTTTTTGGGGGCATCTGGGCTTGCCGAAGTCGATAGAACGATCAAAATCGTCGTCGATAATATTAAAAACAATAGTTTCGACATTTCCGTTGAATTATTTTTTCTGGTCGTGTCTTGTTTGAACTCGGTCGAAAAATTAAAAAAAAGGTCAGAGGGTTTCCGTTTAATAAAGAAAAAATTAGTTGGTTTATTATTTTTTTATTATTTAAAATCTATAGTTACAAATTCAATTTTTATCAAATATAAGATTCGAACGTCAATTTGTTTGTTCAATAGTTTTTATTAACACGTTCTTTAATAACATTTTCCTAGAGGGCCATTAAATACATATTTTGCTAGGTTATTAAGGGTAGGTAGGTTTGTAAGAGTCCCAGATCTCTTAATCAAGACGAATATCGAACCGATCAAGGATTCTGGCTACACGATATCAACATCTTTATCCTTGCAAAATTTGCAAAATATTTTTTCATAAATATCATTAAGATCATCGTAGGTTTGCGTTCCTTGAGATCGCGATTTTTTGGAAAGAGATGGTTCCACCGTTGATAATAATGATGATGACGATGCCGCTGATAATAATGGTGGTGATGATGATGATGCTGACGAAGGGGATGACGCAGGCACAGCTACCCTTGTAGGTGATATAATGAAATCGTCAATATTCGGTAAATTATTTTCATTATTATCGTTTTCGATATTGTAGTTGCTGCTAGTGGGAATTTTTTTTGGCTGATACCCTCTGCTAGTGGGAATTGCATTTATACCCCGGTCTTGTAATTTTTTTTGGCTGATACCCTCGATGGTCTCCAGTTTTGTTTCATTAGTTGTGATCGATTCAGACGCATCATCATCAGTGTTATCAGGATGAATTGCGCACTGGTCATTTTCTGCCATCGCCATCAAATGTATGAATAGTTGCGGACTAACATTTAAGGCGTTGAAAATTTCAGGATAACATGGGCAACCCTTCGCTCTTCGCTTACGAACCAGCTTATCGCTTTCGGGCCCACGTTTGATTTTTTTTAAAACAAGAGTTTCGGTCATCGTGTTTTCCTTGACTTTGGGATATGATCAATATTTGGAAACAGCGAACAGTCTATCTTCTTCGAGCAAAAATTCGGTCAGTGGGAGTATGTACTTGCAACTCCATCTAAATCGGAGGTATTCAAGCACCAGTGTCTCAGCGTGAGTGACGCGTGTTTTATATTAAAAAATAAAATAAAAAATAATTGTTGTTAAATATTTTTTCAATTTTAAATCTTTTTATATACGTTTGAATTTTTTTTCAATCTATTAATACCTATTGCATTAGTCATATAAACAGCTCCCCCCCAATTACAAATGTTTTCCAATAATTGGCATTTTAGGATACTCGGTTAGAGATTCAAACACCAGTTGGTTAAAAGCAGTGTTTTTTAGCAAACGCCTTAGGTGAAGACCAAATTTGGGAGAATTCCTCGATGCAGCTTTTGTTTAATTTCGAGCATGCTTTATAACTTGATTTCTCTTAGTTATGTCATCATTTTGGATCGTAGAAACGTCAATATAGTTAGAATAATAAAAATTGAAAAAAGAATATTTTTTATTATAAAATATAATCTTTAAGATTAAATATACCTAACCACGAAGATACGTCAATGAAATAAATTGAAACATGAAAAAATAAAATCGTTAAAATAGGTTATAGAAATTTAAATTTATTTGAAGAACTGTAATAAGATACAATATAAAAAAAATATATATCAATAATTCTTAAACAAAACACCTACAATGTTTTTCATTGAATGAACGATTTGAAGGCGTACTTTATGGCCTCTTTACAGTAAGGACATAACGTGTGTGGGTGCGCAAAGAAGAGCACGGTTCAATGTGGGCGCAGGTAAAAGTAATTCCCTTTCATTTTTTAACAACTATGCAGCTGTTTTCGGAAACTCTGGGTTTTCGTCGACGGGCATGTTCATCAGGCGGAGTAGCTTATCAGTAACAGTGTTGGGATCATCGATTAGGTTAGATTGCTATGATTTGGGGTATCGTATGCGAATTTCCATGGTTTTTCAATAATGGTGTTCATTAGCAATTCCGTTCAATCTGAGAACCTAAGGCGCACGACGCTCTCGTGTTACTCGGTGGTGGCCTGATGCCGGACGACGACGACCAGGCACCATGCGCAGCCGAGCGACGTATCGGATGACAGCGCGGGACACGGAAGTGCAACGGAGGCGACGACAGAGGCGACGAGGAGAACTGCGGAGGCACACAACATGCGATACGGCAACGACGAGGTTTGGTTGCTGCGGCTACGAATTCAGCTGTGGTGCTTCTTCTTCGCTGTTGCCGTTTCAGCTTAGCTGTTTTGCCGCTTTCAGCTTCCCGCAGCAGCCGTTAGCCCGCTGGGACTGATGCGCTTGCTTCGCTGCTGCGTTACCGATCCTTGTTCCGCTGCCGTATTGCGACAACGACCGTCCCTCCAATTTCGCGCGAGGAGCGGTATCTTTCTTTCTCGAGCCCATGAGAATTTGGTGCTTTAAAAAAGTAACAACAGGCAGTCGGCGACCTTCAGTTCGTTGCTCCACGGATCCTCAGTTCGCCCAGTTTTTAAGTCGAGGCCGCAATGAATACATTTCACGTGATCGGATGATTTGTAATAATAATCCGCTTCCGCCAATATTTTTCCGGAGTCTGCTTACCTTTAGGCATCTCTAAGGACTCTAAGTTTTTCTGGCCACGCGGAATGCATTCGGTGAGGGTCCAAAAGATGAATGCCGAATCTCCATCGAATATATTCATTCGAAAGATAGTTAAATGTTCACAGTCGCCCCCCCCCCCCCCATAATTTTTTTGGCGATTCGACTCGCCGAGCCCTTTCCTGGACCGTTCATCGGTTGCCATTGGTGATGCGCGGAAAGGTATGCGCCGAGCCCGATATCTGTCCCTACCGCAGATTTTGGGTACCGATCCACGAGCGACTAAATATGGGACTTTGCTTAATGTTCTCTTTTCGGAGATTCCAGTGCCAATCGACCGTGATATGATGCACATGGCAAGCGCGTGAGTCTTCATTTCGCAAGTAAAAAAATCCCTCTTTCGCCAGTGGGAGAAATGAAAGATAAGGGCCAATCTACAAAGGTAAATAGTCTTCTTCTTGAACAAAAATCGGCTTCACGGCATGTAAGTTTTAGGACGCGAGTCGCTATCGTTCAACCGCGTCATTGTAAGGGAATTTATCTCTTCGGATGGGTAAGTTACTGTTTCTGACGAGGGTTTGCAGCACTAGTGCCCTGGGGTTCGACGGCGCCTTTTTAAGGGCTCCAAATTAAAGAATGAATGGAATTCACTTTCTTATACTTTTAAATTCCACTATATTTTAAAGTATTTTTTAAATTTACAAGCCGAGAAATTGCTCCTACGGAGCAATCTCGCCTTGAGCGCGTGCTACGCACGCGCAAGGGCTCGGCTTCGCTCGCCCCGATGTAACTGTACCGAGAAAACTCGAAGTGGAAAAATCGGTCGTGAGAGCTCGGACGGAAAACGGGATGTTTAATCTTAAAAGGATATAGATTATTATACCTAATGGATTAATCGTGTATCTTAGAGCATAAAAAAAACGCTAGTTTATTTTAAAAATGTTTTTAAAAATAGACGATTTTTGACAATCGGCTCCAACTACGATGAAACTTTATTTCGCTACAAATACACATTAAAAATTTAGTAATTTGCAAAGTGCGAAATGCGTGATTTTCGTCAACGATAATTTAATAAAAATGTAATAAAAATATAATTTTTTTCTAATTGTTTTATTTATTTTTTTATATTTTTTTAAATTCTACTCCAAAATGAAAACAATTTATTGACATTTCATCTGTTCCGATGTTGTATTTGTCTTAAATTCGGTCTAAATACCCGAACACGAAATTTTTTCAGGAATATCTTAAAGTTGTGTCTTCATTGGGACTTGATAAAACGTTACTATATCATAATAAAATTGAAGAAAGAATTTCTTTTTGGGGTAAAATAATATTAAAGAATTTATGTTGCCTCGAAGATTCATTAATAACCAAATTGAAACAGGAGAAATAAAAAGGGTAATAAAGGCTATAAAATGTAATTATTTCAAAGATTATTTTTGTACACCAACAAAGGTTTAAATGAAATGATCGGCTGCGAGTGCGCAAGAAGAGCACGTTACCATGTGAGTACAAGGTAAAAATGTAATTTCCACTCCCTTGTCTAAACAAACTGTGCATTGCGTGTCTTTCGCAAAACTCCAGGTTTCCGTGGACGAGATATTGTTCGAAAAATCACCAAATAATAATTTGGTTAGCTTCATATGGTCTCTTATTCCTTTTTTCAGTCTGCGATTGATAGATTTTAACGACGAAGACGACGACGACGACGACCACGACGATGACAACGACGACGACGATGACGAAGACCACGACGATGGCGTTGAAGACCGTACTGCTTCTGCCGCTTCTACTTCTGCCCCCTCTACCTCTACTGATTCCGCTGCTTCTGCCTCTGCTGCCTCCGCCTCTGCTGCTTTCACTCCTCTTTCTGTTTCCGCAGCTTCAGCATCTGTTTCTGTTTCTGTTTCCGCAGCTTCAGCTTCTGTTTCTGTTTCTGCTGCTGCTGCTTCTGCTTTTGCTGCGGCATTCGACAACAACCCCTCCCTCCAAGGCACGCGAGATGCAGCATCTTCCCTTCGAGTCCCGCTTGAGAGTTTGTTGCCTTTCGAAAACGTAACAAGCAGGCAGTCGGGGGACCATTTAGCGTGTTCTTGCCACGGGTCGTCGTTCGCCTCCCAGTTTCTGAGTCCGAGGCCGCAATGGAAACACTTCACGTGATCGCTGAGATTATAATAATAAAATCCTGCATCCGCTAATTTCCACGGAGTTTGCTTAACCCTATTAGGCCAACCCTTGAAGGACTGTAATCGGATTTCCCACTTCGCGAATTCCTCGGCTCGGGGTCCCAAATACGGACGAGGGCCGAGACTCACCATCGAAAATTTCGTTTTCGAGGAATTAATTAAAGTGTTTAAACTATCGCAATTTTCTGGCTCCGCGATGTGTGCGGCCCTTCTTCCTAAACCGTACACATCGATGCCGCTGTTTGACACGTTGCTATCGGCATTTGCCGAAAAATTTGTGCAAAAATGATTTCTTTTTTCTATTGGAATGTTTTCAGTTCTTTCTCCTCGAGCGAATGGACAATTGGGACTTTTGTATAAATGCTCTCTTTTCGGAGTATCTCCTTGTACCCAATGATCGATAATACACTTGCAAAATGTACACGCGCATTGGTCTTCCTTTCGTAAGTAAAAAAAACCATCTTTCGCCAGTTCTTCAGGAGAAATGAAAGATACGGGCCAATCTATAAAGGTAAATAGTCTTTCTTCTTCGAACAAAAATTCGAAGTCTGGATATATAAACGTTTTAGACCGCCGAGGTCGGCTATCATCAACTTCCATTATCGGTCGGGAAATTTATAATCTCTTCGGATTACGTTGCTGTCTAGATGACGAGTTTGCAGACACCAGTCCTGTACCACGTGCGATGCGCGGTTTATATCTCGAAAAATGAATAGGAAATTAACATTTTTTTTATCTTAAATTCCGCGATATAAATTTTTTTCAATATTTTTTTAATTTATCGTTTTTTAATGGACGATTGAAAAAAAAATCTTATGTATCGAAAAGTAAAATTTCGACCGTACGATAGTAGATTTTTTTCAAGAATTAATATTTTAGCCCCCCCCTTAAACTTCGTTTTTTAAAAGTAATTTATTTTTTTAGGGGTGAATAATTAAAAATACAAAAACAAAAATAAAAAAAAAATTATAAAAAAAAAATTAACGTTCATTAACTTTTTCAATCTTTCAGACCTTTTGAAACATAAAATAAAAAACTAGTAGATATGTACATTTTATTTAATTAAGATTCGAATATATCTGATATACGTATATTTGTTAAACAAATTTGACACTAATCGGAAAGTTTAACAGTATCTCAAAATATGGGATTGAAGAAAAAAATTTCTCCTGAGAGACTATGCAAAACCTCTTGACGATTTTTGACTCTCGACGATGTTTGACTCATGCTTCCATCGCCTCCATTTTTTTTAGTTAATTCAAAAATTCATTTAGCTACGATTTGTTCGAAATCCTTTCTTTAGTTTTCTTTACTGTATACGTCAGTCTATCATTTTCTTCTTCAAGTGCTCTTTTAGGTCGGTTCAAGCTTTCCATTTTTTTTCGTCGTTCCGCAGGTGTTAAATGAACGCTTCTCAGTAAATAGCCTCTCTTGCCATTTGCTCGTTCGTTAAGATGATCGTTAGTTCGATGCGATCCCCCTCTTGATCCTATGGTGTTTGAACTTATAGAGGGAGTGCATGGTGGGAAAACATTACGGATCTTTTGTGAATCGAATACGAGTGCAATCAATTAAAATTTACGATGCGCCTAGATAGGTTGTACGCAAAAGCGCTAATCTGTGTACATATTAAACATTGGGCTTCAACTTTTGATCGTGGACACTCAGGAATTTGACGAGTGAACGTATAGGTTTTCCATTTATATGACGGGGCCATTTCTATCTTTAAGATTAAGGAGAGTTACCACTAGTTGGTTTGTAAGAGGGAGCTTTTATTATCGGTATATATTATTTAGTTTCTATAAGATTCATTTTCAACATTTAATTGACATTGAGTATTTACTTATCATTCAATGAGTAGCACCCATTTCTATTGGATTAGAAAAAGGAAAAAAAAAAATATTGTTTTTGAGATTTTGCCATTTGAAATATTTTACGCACTGTTAAATAGTTCTTTTATTTTTTTTGACAAAGTTAGCTTCTTTCAAATTTTTAGGAAATCCGATGTTGATATAAATAAAGTTTTTAAAAATTTTTTTAGCCAGCAGTTTTGTTTCGGTTTTATCGCTTAAATGATAATAATATTATATTGTTATATTTACTTTTATATTATATATATTTAATTTTGGCTATAATTATTTTTTAATTATTATTTTCATATATTCTCTCTCCTTTACACTATATATATATTCTCTCTATTATTTATTATTATATAATATATATAGTGTGTGTAATTTATTTTTCAATACTAATATAGATATTAAACACTTACTTAACTGGTGAAATAGTAATTGGCTAATGATGACTTTCGCACGCTTCGTCAAAATCTATAATCGGTGTTCATCAGAAACAAGCAAATGCGAGGGTGGTTGGTTTCCTAAATGTCTCATTTAATGCGCGAAGTTAATACGAAACGGTTGAAGACCTGGAGGTATCGCCGTCGACTTGGTACGTGTCGGTAAGCTGATGGAACGAAAGCTCTTCGTCCTTTTTTACGTTTAAACGATTCATGTCAGGCACATTCTAAGTGCAATTTCGTGTTAGACTTGATTATATCAGTTCCTTCGAAAATTCATTCTCGGATACACGGTATCTAATACAATTAAAAAGAAAGGCTTGAACGCTTAACATTTCTTAGCTATGAACTATCGTTACGATTTGAGTTTATGTGTTAAGCTTGCTATCCGTCAACTTTTATTGAGTCATTGTTCATATACATTCTCTATTATTTTGTCTTGGTTAATCTCGGGCAAAAAGTTCGTAAGAACGAAATTTATTTGCCCTCTCTTCTGAGTTGTTAAATAGTAACGCTTTATTTCGTGCTTTCGCTTTGCGCGAGATTCGTATATTTACCGAAAATTAAAATACTCTATTTTTTTAATTTTTTTATAATTTAGTCACCCTAAAAAAATGAATTATAAGACAATGGTTATTTTGTGGGAGACTAATAATAAGAAAAAATATTATAGTAATATAAAATTATTA